>JAHXMU010021607.1:0-10107 GCA_019455685.1 Philornis downsi
AAAAAAAAAAAAACAAAAGCAATCCGATTCTAATAGAAAATCTCAGACGTCTTCCAATGACAATCAGGTAACTTCATATCGTGGTAAAAATCCTTATTTTTCGAAAACACAGGGTCATACGAACTTCCAAAACAATGGCCAAGCACAACCTGAACTCATGGACGCAGACTCTTTATCTTCTCGTTTTCGACAAAATACAAACAATAATAATAATTGGTCAAGACAGCAGTTTAAAAGACCAGCAGAATTTGACAGACGTAAATAAATGACATATCGCATGACGTTCCTCCGCAAAATAATGAAGAAGAGGCCAATTACCTCGAATTAGCCGACATAAAAACTCGAGACACCGAAGATGAAACTGCAGGAAACGACTATGTCAATTTTTTAGGGTAAACTCCTTGCTACCGTTCATAAAACGAAATGTAGCAAGGAAGAAAATAAAGCTATTAATGGACACCGGAGCCGCTAAGAACTACATAAAACCACTTCCTCAATTGAAACATATAATTCCTGTAGACACTTCATTTGAAGAGTACTCTATTCACGGAAAAGAAAAAATTCGACAAAAGTGTTTCATAATTCTGTTGGGAAAAACTTAAATATTTTTTATCCTCAATTCCTTAACCACGTTCGATGGAATTGTAGGTCTTGATACGTTGAACCATATAAATGCGAATATTAATCTAAAAAGTGGAGTTCTTAGTTACGACTCCGGTGAAGAAAGACTACCTATAAAATTTCTTAATTGTAAAGATGTAAACTTTTTTGATATTGATAAAATAGATGTCCCACTGTCTGCGGAACTAGAATTTAAAAAAATGTTAGAAACGAGAATGAAGGCATTTGCTGATCCAAAAGAAGCATTGCCTTACAATATTAATATCATGGCTACCATCCGTACCACTGATAATGAAGCAATTTATTCTAAATTATACCCATATCCCATGGGCGTGGCTGATTTTGTTAATTCCGAAATTCAGCAACTTTTGTCTGACGGAATTATCCGACCTTTAAGGTCACCTTATAATAGCCTTGTATGGGTTGTCGATAAAAAAGGTGTCGATGAGTTGGGCAATAAGAAGAAACGTCTAGTAATAGACCTTCGGAAGCTCAACGAAAAGACTAGCGACGATAAATGTCTGGTACCAAACGTAATGGTCATTCCATCCAATCTTAACAAGACCAAATATTTTACAACTCCAGATTTAAAATCTGGTTTTCATTAGATCGAACTTGCCAAGATGGATAGGGGAAAAACGGAATTTTCCGTTAATAGCGGTAAATATGAATTTTGACGCCTCCCGTTCGGCCTAAAGAACGCCCCTAGCATGTTCCAACACGCAATCGATGATGTTCTTAGAGAACAAATCAGAAAGACTTGCCATGTTTACGTCGATGACGTTATAATTTTTTCGGAATCTAAAGACGAACACGTCAAGCACATTGACTGGGTTCTCAAAAAATTATATGAAGCAAACATGAAGGTTTCAATTGAAAATTAAAATTTTTTCAATACAGAAACAGAGTACCTCGGATTTGTAGTTTCTGAAGGAGGTATCAGAACGTCTCCATCGAAAATTTCCTCTATTAGGAATTACCCCATACCTACAACATTATTTGGAATTAGGTCATTTCTTGGCTTAGCTGGTTACTATCGCAATTTCGTGAAAGACTATGCCACCATTGCCAGGCCTTTGACTGATATTCTAAAGGGGGATAATGGACAAATACGTGCATCTAATCTAAGAAGATCACTATTGAACTTCAGGAACCACTGACGCTTCTTCGGTTGGTCTATGCGCTGTGCTATCACATTAAGGCAGACGTATAACGATGATTTCTAGGGTCTTATCAGATAAAGAGTTACACCTAGCTACAAATGAGAGAGAACTTCTGGCGATTGTTTGGTCCTTGAAGACTCTCCGACATTACTTGTATGGTGTCAATTCATTAAACATTTATACTGACCACCAACCGTTGACTTTTTCAGTTTCGGACAGAAACCCAAATGCGAAGATAAAGCGCTGGAAAGCCTTTATTGATGAACATAACGCAAAAATTTTATATAAACCAAGAAAAGAAAATCTCGTTGCGGACGCATTGTCTCGGCAACATATTAATATTATGGAAGATGACAACATGTCGGATGTTTCAACCATACATAGTGAGACATCACTCACTTATACTATTGAATCGACGGAAACCCCATTAAATTGTTTCAGAAATCAGATCATTATTGAACAGGCGGAGAATACTTCCACTCGTACAGTTATAGTTTTTGGCAATAAAACTAGACACATAGTTCACTTTTCAGAAAAGGATCAGCTTTTTAATATTCTTCCAGATATTATTAATTCTAATGTGGTCAATGCAATCCATTGCGAGTTGCCGATACTAGCACATGTTCAACATTGACATGTGGAACATTTTCCGCCTACAAAATTTCGCCACATTTCAAAGTTTGTGCAAGATATTTTTGACAAGAATGATCAAAAAGTAATTGTCATAATGGAACACAATCGAGCTCATAGAGCTGCACAAGGAAATGTGAAGCAAATATTGTTAGATTATTACTTTCCTGAAATGTCCGAACAGGCAACTGAAATCGTCTCCAATTGCAATACGTGCTTTAAATCGAAATATCTGCGCCATCCTCAAAGATATTTAATAGGTGAAACTACGATTCCCTCATACGCCGGAGAAGTATTATATATCGATATTTACTCCACCGATCGTGAATATTTCTTAACCTGCATTGACAAATTCTCAAAACTCGTTGTAGTGCAGCCGATTCAGTCACGAACAACTGATGTAAAATTACCAATATTGCAGTTGATGAACATTTCCCCCGAACAAAAGTTATATTCTGTGACAATGAGAGGTCTTTGAATTCTGAGACTATTAGATCGATCCTCCATAACCAATTCAATGTAGAAATAGTAAACGCTCCCCCATTACACAGCACTTCAAATGGGCAGGTAGAGCGGTTCCATAGCACTTTGGCGGAAATAGCCGGGTGTATGAAACTTGATAAGAAAATTGATAATACTGTCGATTTGATATTGCCAGCAACTATCGAATATAATAGGTCAGTCCACTCAGTTACCAATGAACGGCCCATAGACGTCATTCACAGTACATCACCTGAATTCCGCCAAAGCATTAAAGACAAACTTGCCAACGCACAGGGTAGAACTTTAGAACATTTCAATCAAAATCGAGGCAATAAACTTACCAAGTCGGTGAGAAGGTTTTTGTGAAAAGAAATAGACGATTAGGAAGCAAGTTATCTCCATTATATGAAGAGGCCACTATAGAAGCCGATATGGGAACCACAGTTCTTATAAAGGGTAGAGTGGTCCATAAGGACAATATAAGATAACACCACCCACTAATTTTCGTTTTAGTTTTATTTTTTTTCTCGGTAATAGTACTCTGTGTTGCAAAGTTTGCTTCATCAAAAATAATAGACTACTCTCATGCGAATTACATTCCGATTGTTGACGGAGACGTTAGAATTTGGAATGAATATGGTTACTTAACACACACCACTAATTTATCAACCTATTATGAAATTGTGTATGAAACTGAGAAGGTGACGGACGTATTCCCACAATCGCATATAAGGAAAATTTTGAACTCAGACGCTAAACATATGGAAACACTTCTAGCAACTTTCAGTTTACATCATCGACAGGGAAGAAGCTTAAAATTCCTTGGCTCAGCTTTAAAAATTATAGCAGGAACTCCCGATGCCAACGACTTCGAAAGGCTCAACATTAACCAAAAGTTATTAGTTGATTAAAACAATAGGCAAATAGAAATTAACACAAAAACTCAGATACAAATTGATAAATTAACCAAAACAATAAACTCAATACTAAATATTACGAAGAAAGATCAGATAGATACTGGTAATCGTTTTGAAATATTGCTGGCCAGGAATAGGGTTGTTATTGTAGAATTGCAAAATTTAATTCTGTCAATATCATTAGTCAAAATAAATATAATTAATCCATCCGTACTAGACGATGATGATATTACAATATTCACTGTACAAACCTTAGTATATAGAATTATCATCAATATCTTCCGTAAAAGTTATTTTAAGTAATGAACTTTTGTATTTTGTAATAAAATTTCCAAAATGTAAATTGGCATGTAAAGTATTAGCAGGTTCCCTGTACCGCATTCCGGAAAAATACTTAATTTCGCGGACACAAACACAATAGCTGAGTGCGGCAATCAAATTTACTCTCTTGTCAACTGTCGTGCGGCCACAACCACAACTTTCTGCAAACACCTGAAAAACTCAACACGTGCTCAACAACTGTTCTCTGGGGACACAGCACACTGTAATACTCGAGATAATAATCTGGATCCTATAACACACATCGACGACGGGATGATCGTTATCAATGACGTAATAACTGTGGTAGAAGAAAATGGTAACGAGGCTAAACTGTTAAACGGAACCTATGTCTTGACATTTGACAATGAAATTCGAATTAATGGATCATCTTTTATGAACCGCAATGCGTTTCTATAACAGAAACCGGGGACGCCTACATTTCCTTTAATACATATCAGAGGCCACGAAAACATATTGAGCCTACCACTGCTACACGAAATGAACATGAAAAATTTACATTTCATAGGCCAACTGCAATACCAGAGCAACGTTTGTTGCCACTATCATTGGAGTTGCAACATTATTACTATGCTCCACAGTCCTCAAATTGATAAAATTATGGAGAAAGAAAGAAAAGCAAGAAAAAATTAAAACTGCCATCGCATCAGTTCTCAAAAACACCGAGGACGGTCTTAATTTAAGTGATGGGGTAGTTAACACAGAACATTAACCACTGTGCTTCTCCAATATAAACTACGAACAAACCACTGTGTCGCAACATGTGCGCTACGAACAAACCAATGTGTCGCAACATGCGCGCCTCTGTTTGCGGATAATATTACAATGACTTCGTAAACGGCGCACTGTTAGCGGATGTTTACAATGAACGGACTCCACATGTTGGATAGGCGGAATCAGCACATTGTTAGTTTTAAGTTATTTAGAATTAAACGCATTTGGAAGAATGAAGAAAATAAAGATCCAGTTTGTAATCGCAGCTCAAAATATTAAGACGTCGTTTCTCTCTTAAATTAACTGGCGCCCAGACGTGGACCTACGCAAGAAGGCCAACAGAAAACCGTCAAGATTAAGTCAAAGAGAAAGAACAAAAAAGCCACCGCAAACTCATCAACAAGAATAGTAACAACGGCTCATCTTAAGATCGTCAAAATAAAGAAGAAACAAGAACAACAACCAAACAACTAATCACCGGCAGGAGCAAAAGTCACCGTAAACTCAACAGCAGCAGTCCCCTAAACTTAATTATTCAATAACCGTAGAACATTTTAAATGTAAGTAGAGTGTTTCATGATCAGTGAATAAAACCGTATAAGTGTCGAAAACCTACAAAAATTATTTAGACAATTAGAAATTAATTCTCAAAGTGAAAAACTGTTAGTCGAAATGAACGCGGAAGACATTACAAAACTACTCGAAAGCGCTGTACGTGTGGCCACCCTTGCAAAAAAATGAATTTGATAAAAAAATTAAAGAGTTATCAAACAAAATTAAAACGTTAACCACTGGCCAGGAGGTAAAAACATATGAGGAGGCAAAAATAATGAGGAGGCCTACAATGTTTTCGAAAAGCACGATGATAGTTCTAAGCACTACCAGGCTATAACCATAATTCGGAATAAAATAAAAGGCCCAGCAGACGCTGTCTTAGCATCATTTAACACTGTTTTAAATTTTTCGGCAATAATTGCCCGATTAGACTTTACGTATGCCGATAAACGACCTGTTTATCTAATTGAACAAGGGTTGAGTATTCTTAGACAGGGGGATTGGTCGGTTATGCAACTCTTTGATGAAGTAGAAAAAAAACTTTCGCTGCTAACGAATAAGACTATTATGATCTATGACGGAAATTTGGCAGCAGCCATGAATGCAAAATATAAGGAAGACGCGCTACGCATTTTCATTTCAGGACCTAGGAAGTCGTTATGCGACGTGCTCTTCTCTTCTCGCCCAAAAGATTTGCCTAGTGCATTAGCATTAGAGCAAGAAGTGGAGGCGAACCACGAACGCTTTTGCTACTCGGAATGAAAAAAAAAAAAAACAAAAGCAATCCGATTCTAATAGAAAATCTCAGACGTCTTCCAATGACAATCAGGTAACTTCATATCGTGGTAAAAATCCTTATTTTTCGAAAACACAGGGTCATACGAACTTCCAAAACAATGGCCAAGCACAACCTGAACTCATGGACGCAGACTCTTTATCTTCTCGTTTTCGACAAAATACAAACAATAATAATAATTGGTCAAGACAGCAGTTTAAAAGACCAGCAGAATTTGACAGACGTAAATAAATGACATATCGCATGACGTTCCTCCGCAAAATAATGAAGAAGAGGCCAATTACCTCGAATTAGCCGACATAAAAACTCGAGACACCGAAGATGAAACTGCAGGAAACGACTATGTCAATTTTTTAGGGTAAACTCCTTGCTACCGTTCATAAAACGAAATGTAGCAAGGAAGAAAATAAAGCTATTAATGGACACCGGAGCCGCTAAGAACTACATAAAACCACTTCCTCAATTGAAACATATAATTCCTGTAGACACTTCATTTGAAGAGTACTCTATTCACGGAAAAGAAAAAATTCGACAAAAGTGTTTCATAATTCTGTTGGGAAAAACTTAAATATTTTTTATCCTCAATTCCTTAACCACGTTCGATGGAATTGTAGGTCTTGATACGTTGAACCATATAAATGCGAATATTAATCTAAAAAGTGGAGTTCTTAGTTACGACTCCGGTGAAGAAAGACTACCTATAAAATTTCTTAATTGTAAAGATGTAAACTTTTTTGATATTGATAAAATAGATGTCCCACTGTCTGCGGAACTAGAATTTAAAAAAATGTTAGAAACGAGAATGAAGGCATTTGCTGATCCAAAAGAAGCATTGCCTTACAATATTAATATCATGGCTACCATCCGTACCACTGATAATGAAGCAATTTATTCTAAATTATACCCATATCCCATGGGCGTGGCTGATTTTGTTAATTCCGAAATTCAGCAACTTTTGTCTGACGGAATTATCCGACCTTTAAGGTCACCTTATAATAGCCTTGTATGGGTTGTCGATAAAAAAGGTGTCGATGAGTTGGGCAATAAGAAGAAACGTCTAGTAATAGACCTTCGGAAGCTCAACGAAAAGACTAGCGACGATAAATGTCTGGTACCAAACGTAATGGTCATTCCATCCAATCTTAACAAGACCAAATATTTTACAACTCCAGATTTAAAATCTGGTTTTCATTAGATCGAACTTGCCAAGATGGATAGGGGAAAAACGGAATTTTCCGTTAATAGCGGTAAATATGAATTTTGACGCCTCCCGTTCGGCCTAAAGAACGCCCCTAGCATGTTCCAACACGCAATCGATGATGTTCTTAGAGAACAAATCAGAAAGACTTGCCATGTTTACGTCGATGACGTTATAATTTTTTCGGAATCTAAAGACGAACACGTCAAGCACATTGACTGGGTTCTCAAAAAATTATATGAAGCAAACATGAAGGTTTCAATTGAAAATTAAAATTTTTTCAATACAGAAACAGAGTACCTCGGATTTGTAGTTTCTGAAGGAGGTATCAGAACGTCTCCATCGAAAATTTCCTCTATTAGGAATTACCCCATACCTACAACATTATTTGGAATTAGGTCATTTCTTGGCTTAGCTGGTTACTATCGCAATTTCGTGAAAGACTATGCCACCATTGCCAGGCCTTTGACTGATATTCTAAAGGGGGATAATGGACAAATACGTGCATCTAATCTAAGAAGATCACTATTGAACTTCAGGAACCACTGACGCTTCTTCGGTTGGTCTATGCGCTGTGCTATCACATTAAGGCAGACGTATAACGATGATTTCTAGGGTCTTATCAGATAAAGAGTTACACCTAGCTACAAATGAGAGAGAACTTCTGGCGATTGTTTGGTCCTTGAAGACTCTCCGACATTACTTGTATGGTGTCAATTCATTAAACATTTATACTGACCACCAACCGTTGACTTTTTCAGTTTCGGACAGAAACCCAAATGCGAAGATAAAGCGCTGGAAAGCCTTTATTGATGAACATAACGCAAAAATTTTATATAAACCAAGAAAAGAAAATCTCGTTGCGGACGCATTGTCTCGGCAACATATTAATATTATGGAAGATGACAACATGTCGGATGTTTCAACCATACATAGTGAGACATCACTCACTTATACTATTGAATCGACGGAAACCCCATTAAATTGTTTCAGAAATCAGATCATTATTGAACAGGCGGAGAATACTTCCACTCGTACAGTTATAGTTTTTGGCAATAAAACTAGACACATAGTTCACTTTTCAGAAAAGGATCAGCTTTTTAATATTCTTCCAGATATTATTAATTCTAATGTGGTCAATGCAATCCATTGCGAGTTGCCGATACTAGCACATGTTCAACATTGACATGTGGAACATTTTCCGCCTACAAAATTTCGCCACATTTCAAAGTTTGTGCAAGATATTTTTGACAAGAATGATCAAAAAGTAATTGTCATAATGGAACACAATCGAGCTCATAGAGCTGCACAAGGAAATGTGAAGCAAATATTGTTAGATTATTACTTTCCTGAAATGTCCGAACAGGCAACTGAAATCGTCTCCAATTGCAATACGTGCTTTAAATCGAAATATCTGCGCCATCCTCAAAGATATTTAATAGGTGAAACTACGATTCCCTCATACGCCGGAGAAGTATTATATATCGATATTTACTCCACCGATCGTGAATATTTCTTAACCTGCATTGACAAATTCTCAAAACTCGTTGTAGTGCAGCCGATTCAGTCACGAACAACTGATGTAAAATTACCAATATTGCAGTTGATGAACATTTCCCCCGAACAAAAGTTATATTCTGTGACAATGAGAGGTCTTTGAATTCTGAGACTATTAGATCGATCCTCCATAACCAATTCAATGTAGAAATAGTAAACGCTCCCCCATTACACAGCACTTCAAATGGGCAGGTAGAGCGGTTCCATAGCACTTTGGCGGAAATAGCCGGGTGTATGAAACTTGATAAGAAAATTGATAATACTGTCGATTTGATATTGCCAGCAACTATCGAATATAATAGGTCAGTCCACTCAGTTACCAATGAACGGCCCATAGACGTCATTCACAGTACATCACCTGAATTCCGCCAAAGCATTAAAGACAAACTTGCCAACGCACAGGGTAGAACTTTAGAACATTTCAATCAAAATCGAGGCAATAAACTTACCAAGTCGGTGAGAAGGTTTTTGTGAAAAGAAATAGACGATTAGGAAGCAAGTTATCTCCATTATATGAAGAGGCCACTATAGAAGCCGATATGGGAACCACAGTTCTTATAAAGGGTAGAGTGGTCCATAAGGACAATATAAGATAACACCACCCACTAATTTTCGTTTTAGTTTTATTTTTTTTCTCGGTAATAGTACTCTGTGTTGCAAAGTTTGCTTCATCAAAAATAATAGACTACTCTCATGCGAATTACATTCCGATTGTTGACGGAGACGTTAGAATTTGGAATGAATATGGTTACTTAACACACACCACTAATTTATCAACCTATTATGAAATTGTGTATGAAACTGAGAAGGTGACGGACGTATTCCCACAATCGCATATAAGGAAAATTTTGAACTCAGACGCTAAACATATGGAAACACTTCTAGCAACTTTCAGTTTACATCATCGACAGGGAAGAAGCTTAAAATTCCTTGGCTCAGCTTTAAAAATTATAGCAGGAACTCCCGATGCCAACGACTTCGAAAGGCTCAACATTAACCAAAAGTTATTAGTTGATTAAAACAATAGGCAAATAGAAATTAACACAAAAACTCAGATACAAATTGATAAATTAACCAAAACAATAAACTCAATACTAAATATTACGAAGAAAGATCAGATAGATACTGGTAATC
>JAHXMU010021615.1:0-20894 GCA_019455685.1 Philornis downsi
TGCACGCTGCACTCCCGTGTACGGCTCCATGGCGACTAAATTTCCAGGAAGCGGCGCAGCGAACAACATATCCCCCCGCCACCCCGCGCCGCGCGTTACCGAGAAATTGAAGAATTAAATCGCCAACACTCATATGGCCCACCCTGTATAACTAATTGATTTCGAAAATGATAGACCATAAATGACCTCCATACTCACGCATATACGACATTTAATCAGAAATTTATTGAAGTCGGGATCATCTTAAGTATTACTTAAATGGACTGCTTCAATTCAGTCAAATTCCTTGGTGTTTCGTTTTGTACATCTTGGTTTCGTTTTGTAACCCCATAAATGTTGCAGTCAGGTTAGGTGGCCTTGGGGGCCAGCGGAAAGTGGAGTTTCTGGATGTTAATTTGTTTGGAATTTTCGTTGAAGCTCTGCAACGGTGTGCAGTTGCTCCATTTTGCTGGAACCGAATGCTGTTGAAACGGATATGTCTTCCGTGTAGTTCTGTTCTCCTTCAATATCTGTAAAAAATGGTCCCCATTGGTCCTTATTGGTCCCCGTGTTTGTGTTTGTAGCACGATTCGTGCGCCACTCTGTAGAACTATTTATCAGAGACACCAAAAAGCATAAAAAGGAAAGTAATACTACCTCATCCTTAGTGGCTAAAACCTAGTACAATCAATTTTCACAAGCTTCTCTTGAAAGAAATTTTTCACAAGCAAACGGGTGGTAATCACTCGATATCAAATGCACATTATAAGGTGGATGTATGCAAACTTTCCAACAAAGCTATCGGAGTTTCCGCCAAGTCACTATCCTTGTGTGGTGTGGCGTTGCCCTAATGGAACACAATTCCTCTCCCATTGATCAAAGTTGACCGCTGCTGCGCAAGTAAGACGTGCCAACTGCTGATATTACAGATCCGAATTAAAGTTTTGGCCTTAGAAGAGCAGCATATAATAGATAAATCCCTGCCAATCCCATCAATTACACAACAAAACCTTCCATATTGTCAATATCAGTTTGGCCATCACATGCGTTGGTTTACCGCAATTCGACCACGATCGTTGTTACTTGACGTTGTCATAAGTTGTCTGAGTTAGATAAACACAAAACTGTTTGAGTGGTATTTAAAGCATGGAAACTTACCTTTTTAACGCTATCTAGCGTAGCCCGATTGTATTTATACAATGGGAGATGCAGATTACTGAAGCCATCTATTGGAAAAATAATATAACATATGTAAGGTTATGAGGGGAAAAGTGCCTTAACTCATGAAGAATGAAGATTTCATACTTGTGATTTGTGCAACCAATAAACTTGCAATGTACTTCCATTGGACATTTTGATGGGTTACTCCACTATAGTTAGGATAGACTCGTAAATTCTTAAACATCTTGTATCCGCTTGTCCATAGAAATCACGATAATACATAATATTGAAAATGAAACGCACACAGTTGATATATTATGTATGAGAAGAGAATGTTTTTCACACGCCCACTATTGTAACGATAAGCTGTCAAAAGTTACAATTAGAACAAGTTGGTTCTCACACAAGGACTAAATCCAAGATTTAAAAAACAAATCTTTTTCAGAAGGAATGAAATCATATTTCATTCGATACGATGAAAAGGGGATAAGCAAAAGGAAGCATTTAAAGTATGTACCAAATATGTTTTGATCAAATGAGTTTCTCAGTCTTTTAAGTCGATTAAGCGACGTCCGTTTGTCTCACTGGCTGGGTGTTTGGTTCGTGGATCATAGTCAGATTTTAGCTGAAAATTGTAAATGGGCTGTATCGGCTCAACGTTTCTGGTAACTCCCATACAAATGAACGTTTTAAACCACATATTCTTAGGAGAGAAATAGTATTGAATTCAATCGAATTTGCAAATATCGTGCGTTGAATTCAAATTTAGTTGCTATAATTCCGACTTTGCAGTCGTCAATTTGTTGCATTTAAAATTTTCCGCCATTTTTTGTTGTCTTTCAAACAATCACCCCAAATTTCCGAACACCCTTTCGACTAAGCTGTAACTGTTAGACTTTAAACATAACAACTCTATGTTTGTATGTTAGCTATTTTGATGTCTTTACGATATTAGATTAAAATTAGCCCATCGGGCATTTTGCATAAATTTCTTGAGCGAAAAGTAAAAGCAAATGTAAATACGATTATTTATATTACGTATTTGGTAGTTGAACTCATTTGATCCTTTCAGTTAGACTCTGTCGCCATAGAAGGATAAATGAAAACAATTAAAAATATTCAATTTTAATGTGCGCACTCAACCACAAAAATGTTTACTGAAGATTGTATTTTGAGTATTCCTTAAAATTTTAGTGCCTTGGGAAAGTCAAATAATTTAAAATGTTCAACAATATCGAATATTTTAAGTAATTGTTATCAATATGAGAATATGCCACATTTTTTATTAAAAACAAAAACCCACTTTAAAAACTACTCCACAGTATCGATAAATCTCGTCAGACACATTTTCCATAATATACTATACTATAGTTATATTTCCAAGTTACTATTCTTTTTGCTTTTTTTTCTCTATAGCATTGATTATTGCAAAAAAAAATTATTCTAAAATAGACCAGGAGCAAAGTTGGACACGCGCTGCAAAGCTAATCCTGGTCGAAGCTTATAAATTCTTCTCCACAGATTGCGTTCTACAGAGACGTGGACATGGTACACTGAAACACGATACATTTTTAGCTCTTTCAAATAACTGCGCTCACAGTTGGGTCAGACTGTTAAAAAAATGTTGCTCGACCTGTATCTATCAACCACGTCCAGAGATTAATGACTAAATGGCAAAACTAAAAAATACTAAAAATGTGCATTTATCGAAAGTTGAGTGCAGTTCCTGCAAGAATAGATTTGTTCATACTGAATTAATTTCCCATATTTGTTATACCCGTAGTCTACGAAATGGGAGACAATGTACTGAGCAGGTAATTGAGTGTGTCAAAAACGTGATTTATTCATTCATAATATATCGACTTTGTCGGTTTTTCTAGCGAAAATGGATACTTTTTAAAATTTTTCATTAACCGCGCCCACTGTTAAGGCGGCCACTTATATGATTGAAGATGGCCTTTACAATGTCTATGCCACTATCACCGCATATTGGTTTTAACTGACCTTTATTTGATCTAAATTTGCTCTTCTTTGCTCAGGCAGTGTGAGCTGTAAACGAGCGAACGGACATGTCTAAATTGTTCGACTAGTTGAAGTCTTCGTCAGCAGAATGGGGTCACCGCCGGTTAATAAAATATAGAATGATGTAGGATCCCGAATTAGCATCACATGAAAAATATTCAGTTACGGAACTTATCAAGTACTTGTTTTAATACCTTAATCCGAAGGTATGAATATATGTATGATGGTATGTAATATATGTTGATATGGCAAATAAATTAAATTATTTAATTTCATTTATATTCTATACTGTATAATTCAAAAGCCAAACTAGGCCAAAATTGATTATACTCGTATATTGTGGCGCACGAATCGTGCTGCAAACACAGTTTCAATGTCAATGGGGATCTTAATTTAAAGATGTTGAAGGAGTTTTTTACCCAAACCAAACCGAAGATGTATCCGTTTCAACAGCATTTGGTTTCAGCAACATTGAGCAACTGCACACATAACCCTACCAGTTATGGCGGAGCTCCAATGAAAATTGCCAAACAAATTATCCCAGAAACACCATTTTCCACTGGCCCCAAGGCAATCTGATCTGACTGCACCGGACTTTTTTTATGGGATTATGCCAAGCAAGAGATGTATAAAACGGAACCAAGGAATTTGACTGAAAACAATAACTGAGCCGATCCCGACTTCAATAATTTTCTGATCAGGTGTCGCATGTACGTGAGCATGGAGATCATTTACGGTCTATCATCTTCGAAACCAATTAGTCAATAAAATAAAGTAATATAAAAAAACAATAATAAAAAATATTAATATAAATAAATAGATAAAATATAATAATATAATAAAATATAGCAATAAAATGAAATACATTGCTTAAAAATAAGTTATTTGAATTTTTTATTGTAGCCCAATTGGTGCGCCACCCTGTTTATAGAAAAATATGCGTATAAGAAACAGTTAGATGTACTTAATTTTAAATCCATTATGTTTTATAATTTATTTAATTTGTGCAATTAACTTTTTGAAAAAAAAAAGAATGTGGATGGGATTTTATACTCGTATTTATCTTTTCTTCCAACCCTTAACTTTAGCAGATGCCAAAGAAGAAACAAGATTTACTCAATCAAAACAAAATATTTAAACTTGCTACAAGCCCATGAAAAGCTACTATTTTCATATAGAATAAAAGAGTTCCACAATCAAATTGCTCACATTTTAAATGATCGTTGCATTACCAAATTATGGGACCAATGGAAATTACCAATTGTTCTTTTTTTACCAAATGCTTATGATATTTACTAAATTTCGGCACATCCTAATATTTGTAAGTGGGCTATATCATACCATATATCATATTCATACCAACCACACAAATTGAACAATTTTACAAAATTGAATTTTCCTTTTGTAATTTAAAAATATTAGCTTGCTCTAGACTTTTGTTCAATTGCCTTGATCTATAATATAATATATAATATAATATAATAATAATTTAATGTGTAATATAATACAAAGGGCGCAGCCACGCCACCCATACAAATTTAAAGCATACCATGCGGCATCAAAAATGGAGGGCATTAACATATCTTTTCTGGTGGCTCTCACACAAATTGGCCGATTTTCCCAAACTCAGTCTATCCTCTGTAATTTCTAATGAATAAGCTGCAGCAGTCTACTTTTTGCCCGTTGCTTGGATTGGTAATTCTCTGCAAATATTAAGAAAAGTAGTCCAAGCAGTCCCTTCTCACATATGTTCTTAGATTCATATTTTTCAAGCAGTTTTACTGGACTCAGTCAAACGTAGTACACGTCATGCATTTGGTGAACTTTGTTCTGGGAATGAAAGTGTAAGCCATTGCTCCATCTTCCATGCAATTGACAAATTGTTGCCAAACGAATGAATAAGTCTCTTTTTCAAAAAAAAAAAAGGAAGATTTTTTTCTGATTTTGACTTCCAACATCATTTCACGTAACCAAACATCATGGTTTTACCGATCGATTGGCGATATTGATCTTTTTTTGGGCAACCAATATTTTCTTCTACTACTGAAGTCTGTGTTGTGAATTTTACTATTCGAGGAGATTTTCAAAATTCCAAAAATATGTTCTACTTGTACTTTTTTCCCCCCTACTGATACTATATAACATTTTTATCCGAAATGTTACACCCACAATATCAAATCTCTTTAAACATATGAAAAAAATGTAATACATTTTGGACCTGCTATTACTTTTTGTTCATCAAAAAATTGTGTTTTTATTTCTACTTTTTATTTCTAAGACAGTAGTTTTACATCAGAAGTTTGATCGATTTTTTTATTTTTGACTCACTTTCGGAACGGATTTTCTTTCAGCTATTTCTTACTTACTATTTATTGATAACATTTCCTCAAATGCAGTTTTGTAATAAACGCTTAAAAGCTAAAAGCTACAAATCATGTCAATACGAAAGCACCCCAAATTTGAATACATTTCGAAAGATCGGTTGATACGGTGACCAGAGTGCTTGCGCCTCAAATGGAACTTTGTTCATTTTATGAATATCTATAAAATATTCCGTCCATATCCTTTGTCAAACCTGATTTAGATTGTTTCCATATAAAATGATTTTCTCCAAAACGTTTCGTAATGGAAAAAATATATTTAATAACACAGAGAGGTTTCCCTAATTTGAAACATAACAGAAGTTTCGAGCAGGATCGCGATATTTAGAAGTTATGTAGAATAAATCTACTTCATGATTAGCAATACAAAAATCCACAATATTTTAGGGATATTCACAGAGCAAAACAAGTTTTCATTCCAGGTGCGAATAACTTGATTTTTTGGATCGGCCCTGTTAGATGAACCAGGGACCATTACCGAAACAAGGCCAACTCCACAAAATATTTTTGATTTCAAATTTTTATTATGATTTCGGTAACCGAATCAAAACTGAATTGAATTTTGTTTCTGTTTCATTTATTGCAATACAATTACAATTTTGGTTTTGATTTCGATTCTAACGCCTGAAACGAAATTAGAGAAAAAGTTTTGTTTGTATTTTATTTGAAGTTTTTCAATTCAAAAAACTTACAAAATTCTTAAGGACCTGTGAAAATTTCTGAGAGCCTGATATCGTGAAATCAGAAAATAATTATTATCATTTTGATTTTCAGTTCTGGTTCAGATTAAGAATATATTTCCGTTTCATGCTCTCGAATCAAAACATCAGTTTTTCTTATGTTTCGAAAGAAACTGAATCGATATAGGTTTCCTTTTCCGATACGAAAGGAATCAATGCTTCAAATATGAGTCAGAAACAAATTTCTAACGTACTTTAAAAAAAATTTACAACCTCAAAACTGAACCGATGGCTAAACTAAACTAAATTCAAGTATACGGTGATTTTTTAAGATTTAAGCTTTTCAGTGTACAGCATACTCTGCCACTTCATCATGGAAAGACTAACAAAGGGCAACGATTACAAATCGTTGAAATTTATTATCAAAATTAGTGCTCTGTGACAAATGAGCATCGTTTAATACGACCATTGTATGGTCGTCATAATCGTCCTGCTGAATCAAAAATTCGTGCTGTTATCTCCAAATTTCGCACCAAAATTACTATGTTGGACATAAAACCATCGACTCGCATGCTTAGGGGGCGTACCGAAGAAAATATTGCAGCCGTAGCGACCAGTGTTAAAGACGATCGTGAAATGTCAATTCGTCGCCGTTCTCAGCGATTGGGCATGTGTGTGTGTTTTTGCTCCAATTGGCTGAGTTGAACTTGGTTGGCATGTGGTTTCATTAGGACGGTGCAACATGTCACACTGCTCGTGAAACAATGGATATGTTGAGGGATGAATTTGGTGAGCAGCTTATCTCTCAATATGGCCCTGTGAGTTGGCCCCTGAGATCTTGCGATTTAACGCCTCTTGATTATTTCTTGTGGGGTTACAGCCTTGCAGGATAACATAACACGCGTTATTCGTGGAATACAGGCCGAAATGCTCAAAAAGTGACGAAAAATTGGGCCTTCTGAATGGACATTTTGAGACGGAGCCGCTGGCATCATTTACATGAAATTATCATTAAAAATTAAATGGCAAAGACCAATTTATCGATTCCAATGAAAAATTTGAATATATATGTATGATGCAAATTTTAGTGTTTTTTTTTTAAAAAAACTACGATTTAAAAAAAAAAAAAAAACTACGATTAAAAACTTGCCCTTTATATATACAACTGAATCAAAAATGTAATTTTTGTTTTTATCAAAAACTGGATTTTCAGAACAATTAAGGGTTTCATAATACTCCGGATTAGCAAAACTGCTCTAACCCCAAATTAGCAGATCTTTTCTTCTCAGGTGTATTGCGTTATAAAACTTTCACTGAATACCATTCTTTAATTCGAAGAAAATATTTTTATTTTGGTCTAACTTAAGTCGATCAGTTCTTTTCAAGAAATATCGTACATAAAATTTCCAGACGTATTTTTGAATGGAAGTAAAGCAAATGTTAAGCTAAATTTGCTTACTTCACCATCCGCAATTGTAAATTATCCCTCTTCTCTTATTAGTTCACTTCAACCCCAAAAATATATAAACAAATTACTGCAATAAAACCTATTTACAATTCAAACAAATTGCATTTATCGACCCCATCTTTAGTGGAATTAACTGCTGCATTTTACAAACGCAATCGTTATGCAATTGAGTGCAGCAACCTGAACATATGCAGTAAAATATGATGTTATAACAGACTGTTAACATATGCAATGACTTTTGACGACAATTCAATGTGCAGACATTATGCAGGATATGCCAAAAGAAGAAGTTCGGGAAAATGGGCAAATATTCAAATAGCAAAGTTACCTAGAAGGTAGAAGTGGTATTTTTGGGGGGATCACATGACATTTTTGTGGTATTTTAATATTGAATAACAACAGATATCGCATATTTTGAATACAGCAAGAATGCAGTTAGTACGATGTAGGCAGACTATAACGACAGCCACTCTCTCATACTGACCACAAACAACGAATCAAAGTGTATCATCATTTTCACAAATGTTTGTGTTTTCTTTCGTTTTTTTTTCTGTGCTGAGGGGATGCATTCATGCCGGACATAAGGTAATCCCCATCAGTGGCAACATCATTTCTGCTGCATGCACCTCTCTTACTTGTGCATACGCAAGAGCAAGTGGATGCGACAGTGGCAACGAGTGCAGCAACGTCAAGTGCATAATGGCTTATTGCATGCAATTCTGTACATTTATTCTATAACCAGGAATGTTTGTGTCATTGTGTTTGCTTGCAATTTAATTAATTGTTCAATAAAATTAATAAACATTTAACCAACAGCATTGAGCAAACAGAAGACAAGAAGTAAAACTAACATAAAAATTCTGGGAGTTAAAAAAAACTATAAAACAAAAAGGGCAAAAGATGATGGGGATGCTAGACGAAACCTCAAAATAGGGCGTGTGATAGGAGTGATTGAGTTTGTACTATTAACAAAGAACAAACGAATAGAAATACTTTTGTTTTAACTTGAAAGCAGTGCTTATGTTAAAGAGTAGTGATAAAAAAAGAGTATGCCACAAATGTTTTACGTGTTAAGAGATTATGCAGGGTGTCCGTCGTTAGGTATACTACTTTGTTTGTTTATAATTTTTGATTAAATGAAAAAGAATGGATTTTATATTGATAAATGTTTTGTTTAATGACGGTAATTATGTATGGAATACAATATCAGATAAATGTCCGCCCCTGTTAGCCGCATAAATGCATTTCTGAGCACATTTTTCATTACATTCTCACACATTTCACGAGGTATTTCATTAATTTCAACACGAATATTTTATTTAAGTTGCTCAAGCGTTTCTGGTTTGTTTGCATAAACCTTGCCTTTCAGATATCACCACAAAACGAAGTCCAGAGCAGTCAAATCAGGCGAGACCTCTTTCCACAACAAGTTATTTCAAGAAATGGTGATGTTGATTGGAATCCACCACCATTTCTTAAAATAACTTGTTGTGGAAAGTGGTCTGGCAGTAATTGTATTGAAATCTTGGCTGTATGTGATGTGGCACCGTCTTGTTGATACCACATGTTAATCAAGCCCAAAGCATGCAGTTGTGGCGTTAAAAAGTTTTCAATCATATCACGATATCGCTCCCCATTGCCAAGGTTACCGTTACGCCGTTTACAGTTTTGAAGAAGTAAGGTCCAATGACTCCTCCTGACCAAATTGCACACAAGGCTGTTACTCTTAATGGATGCAAAGGAGACTGATAAATAATTTGAGGGTTTTCTGGGCAATGGAACCGACTATTCTGTTTATAAACATATCCATTCAAATGAAAATGTGCCTCGTCACCCGTTATGATTTTTTCACAAAAATTGGGGTTGTCTTGGACGAGCTGTAACATCCTATTGGCATATTTACGGCGGCGTAAATGGTCTTGTGCAAGAAGCTCTTGTGTCAACTGAATCTTAAATGGAAACAAATACAAATCCTTGTGCAAAATTGTAGCCAAAGTTGTTCTTTGAAGACCACGCTCCTGAGCATGGCGTCGAATTGAGGTTGATGGATTGTTTTGAACACTTTCTTGAGCAGCAGTAATGCTTTCAGCCGATCTTGCAATACGTTGTGGTCCATGCTTGGCCCTATCAGCTACAGATCCTCTTTCTTCGAAATCATTCACTACACGATAAATAGGGCGTCTTGTTGGCACGCTGTTTCTCCCAAAAATTTTACGTAACTTCGTGGCGAGAAAAAAATATCCTGACGTCCTAAAAATCTTCAGTTATACTCATACCGAAAACAAAAGTACAAAACAAGAAACAAATCCAAGTTAGACAAGTACCAGGAACGGAAGTAGCGTTGATTAGTGTAATTAATTATATATGCAGTGGAATCGATCATAGGTTAAAAAGTATTGCTGGAATACTTTTTAAAGGCTTTCGATCACAGAATTTTGCTAAAGAAACTTGCATATATTGAAATGACATTAGATTTCTTACAAAATAAATTGCAGTGCAGGTCGCGATTTATAAGACACCGGTGTAACCAGTTAGCGATGATGGGCTTATATTTATTACACGAGGGATAGATACACTTTTTCCAGCAATATTCAGTAGCTTCCATACCCTGTTTAAAAACTGTCAAACTCCTTAAAATAGTCATTAACCTCTTCATTGTTAACAAACCTTTTACCACCAAGCCATTTTTTCAAGTTTGGTAATAGAAAATTGTCCGAAAGGGGTAAATCTGACGAACGATGTGCATAATGAAGCAATTCGAACTTTAATTCATTATTTTTTCTCTATGGCAATAGTGAATGTGTGAACTACAGAATTGTCTTGATGAAACAGCATTTTCTCTATTGCCAAATGCGGCCTTTTTCCATGATTTCATCATCGCTTCATAAACGCGGCAATAAATGAGCATAATATTCGCCGTTTATGGGGTTTTCTTTTGGGTAGATTATCAATAAAAATAATCACAAGCGGATCTCAAAATACAGACACTGTAACCTTGTCTGCAAATGGAACCGTCTTCGCCTTCTTTGGACATGATTTTTCCATTCCAGTCCAATGCTTTGACTATTCCTTCGCCTCAGGTGAGAAGTAGTGGACCCAAATTCGGCTTCATTGCGGTGAAACATCACCAAACATTCTTTTGAATCATCTTCACGACGTTGTTATTGCTCTTTTGAAGGCAAGCGCCGCACCCATCATAGCTTGAAATCTTCGGTCAATATACGATGTGTATTACATTTTGAAATGCCTATCATTTCAGCTAGCTCGCGCACTTTCAGCCGACGATCATCTAATACCATTCTGTGGACTTTCTTAACCGTGTGTGGCGTAGAGACCGCTATTGATCATTTTGGCAGCTCGTCCCCCCTCGTTTAAACTCTGCTACCCAATATTTTACCGAGCAGACTCCCCCAGAGTAAAATCTAACTCGTTAGATTGAGACCTTTCAAATGAAAATATTCAATTAAATAACGGTGATCAATTTTTCATGATCACATTGCTAGTAGAATTTCGTAGGGCGAATCGCTGAAATTGTTATAAAAGACTTACGGCGAATCGATTTTATCAAAACAGATGACAGATGACTGTAAGTGGTTCAGTGCATTCAAATCAATTTTTCATGATCACAAGTTCACTGAGATCGTTTAGTTTTGATGGCTCATGTAGAAATACTAAACAACGTGGCGCATTGAAACTTAAAACATATATTTTATAAGGTTGTTACATTTCATCTTAAAAAAAATTTTTTTCAAGCTACTGGCACCATCTATACGTCTGGTTGGCTATTTTTGGAATTGTCCTCTTATGTGATTTTTAACTCCTTACAAAGTTTGATCACGCCGAAAGTTTTTGTATCCGTAACAGGCATACGGTATGGACCATATTGCACTTTATTATTGCAATTGCCAGTATACCACACTCGAGTGCCATACACTTTCGACCAGCACTCATGATGCCCCACCACATGCGACAAAATGCAATTGTGCAATATGACCGTAAAATGTAACGACACTCTCGATATTCTTTGTGCACATTTTTTCCCATTGGGTTTAGTTGCATTTCCCGGGACCATAACATAAAATTCAAATTATATTTTTCATTAAATACCCAACCGAATGCATGCAATGTCATGCAACGAAAATATGGTTTTGGGTTTTTTGGGTGTTGGTATTACCCGCACCCAGAACCAGAGGACAGCATCTTTTTCTGCTGCTACAGTTACATTTTGTGACCTCGTACCCATTTCCAAGCACAGAATTGAAGAGATGGCCACTTTCGACAGCCGTTGCCGTTGCATTTTATGCAATTTTCATTGCATTGCCCCCCCATTTACCAAGCCAACAACCCAGAGGAACATGCAATAGCATCCGAGTAAGATGAACAAAACGAATATTGTTTGCATTGCCACAAATTGGGTGCATACTACATGTTGTGTTGCACGCTGAAAATAATGGAGTAACATTTCGTAAATGGCTTCATAAATATCAATTTTTGAAAATAATAATTGTTGTTAACAGATTTTGCATATTTCGGGGTGCATTCAAAGAGACTGCAACCGCTGCGAAAGCTGCGTTCTGGGTGAGAGACACTCGTTAAAATGAAAATGTTATTTGGAAAATGATTTCAATGTTGACACGAAATTGGAAATTTTGTTTAATGGAGACAATTAAAGTGATTTCAGATAATAATATTAGGCAGAAATTTGAGGTCTGTTGATAGGTGCGAAGTCATTTAGTACGTCCTTTAGACTAATTTCTGTTATACGAAATAAAACATTTGTTAAATAAATATTTTTTTTTTATTTGTATGCAGTATTTTTTATTCCCTTCACCATAAGATGCAGGTGATCTACTTTTAACAATTAGAAATATTATTGTAAGACCCCATAAAATTTATAAATTCTATTAAAAAGCTCGCTTAAGGGGATTGCCAAAATCCTTTTAGGTGGTAAGTTTAAACGCGATCTGTCATATAGTTTGTGTACAGTGCTTGATATAGTCAGTTCATCTCAAGTGTGCTGCGCAATTTTGCAACTGACAAAAATATCAGACAAAGAATTTGCCTCATTTTTTGCATTGCCAGTGGAATTTCACAGGACGAATCGCTGAAATTGTTATAAAAGACTTACGGTGAATCGATTTTATCAAAACAGATGACAGATGACTGTAAGTGGTTCAGTTCATTCAAAAACTGTTGAGATGTGCTGGAAGATTTGCCTAGCTCTGGTCGACGATCAATATCTTCAACGGAAGTTAAGTGAAGGAAATCGATAAAAAAAAACAATCATCATTTAAATTTGAAAGAAGTAACCGCTAGACTTTCAGTGTCTCTTGAAAATATTCGTACTACTTTAAACGATTGTTTGGGTATGAAATGCTTTGCGGCTAGGCTAGTTCAGAAAGACTTAAGACTCGAAATTTTTTCAAAAGCTAAATCCTGTTTTTCTACTCCAAAAATCTAGGGCTAAGTATAGCAAGAAGGTTACCTGATCACTGTGGTGTTTATCAGACCGAAATTTTGGTCATTAAGGAAGTGGCAGAATGGGTGAGATATAACGTCCTCACCACGGTGGGGATTATTCTTATTCTCTGATAACCAAGCTGCCATAAAATCCCTGGATACTGTCTTTTTGAACTCAATATCAGCCCTGAGTTGCCACAGATCTCTTAACGAGATGGCTCAGCATTTCAACATACACCTTATATGGGTGCCGGGCCACAGGGACATGCCAGGGAACTGCAGAGCAGGCGAACTGGCAGGACAAGGGACAACCTTACAGACTCCAGCCGAGTTGGAGTTAGTGCGCATGCCTCTAACCACCTGCAAGCTACTATATAGTAATCAATCCAGACAGATGTTGTCTTGCCTCCACAAACTGCAGCCGCTGTCAAGATCCGAGTCTTATTACTTGTATCCATCATTACGGGACACTGTCTAATTGGAAGACATGCAATGAGACTGAAAGTTGCGACTAGTGACTTCTGCAAGAACTGTAGGGATGAAGAGCAGGAGGAGTCAATAGAACACCTTCTCCGCAATTGTCTGGACATGCCTCTAGTCACTTACAAACTCCTACTGCGAGAGAGATTATATTTAGCAGGCTGTAATCAATCCAGACAGATGTGGCCTCGCCTAGATCTGAAGCATTCACACAAACTGCTGTCGCTATCAAGACCCGACATCTCGTTGCATGTATCCGTCATGACGGGACACCGTCTGATTGGAAAACATACAGTGAGATTGAATGTGGCAGCTAGAGACTTCTGCAGGAGCTTTCGGGATGAAGAGGAAGCAGAACCTATAGAACATCTTCTCTGCAATTGTCTCGCCCTGGCGAACGGGCGGGGATCAACGTTAGGCTCTTATTTCTTTAGAGACGATATTGATATTGTCAGACTTAAGAGCTTCTTGAGGCGCTAAGGATGGTTCAACGGGGGAAACTATCCATATCATTAATTTCCATGGTATCACAATGAACTATACAGTCTAAGTGAGTCTGTCTATTCAGACTGCCACACTGACCTAACTTAACCTAAATCCTGTAAAGATCGATAAAAACATGCTAGAATGAGTTATTTCTGACCCCACATTCATAAATTGCATTTTCACTTGTGATAAGATATGGTTTTACGAGAATCACAAGCAAATCAGAATGGAAACTTTAAAAAAATAAAAAATGGAAACTTAAAAAAAAAGTCAAAGTCCATCCAAAGTCAAGGCAATCTTGAATTTTTCCTTTGTACACTCTGAATTCTCGGAAGATCTGACGTTAAATAAAGGACATTATCTGGTCGTTATATTTCATTTAAGAGAGCAAACTTGTCGAAAAAAACGATTTATGGAAAGGAAAGTCATAAATTTTCCACGACGAAAATGCAACAGTTTACAGAACATATCACCGAAGTGAACAACCTCCGTATTCACTTGATATGACTCCCGCTGACTTTTTTTCCTAAAGGTCAAATTATCATTTCGAGTTTATGTCCTTCAGCGAAAGGAGGAAACTGAATTGTTTACCTAAAAGTGCCTTTGAAAAGGCTCCCACTTTGGAAGTGATACAATTGACTTGAATGAATAATAAATATTTTGGATTTTGTTGACTTAATTCCCCGTACTTTCTCTTGGAAGAATGTAATACTTTGGTGTGTTATCATTTGCTCTTGAACTACTACTACACTACACGATTTACTTTGCAACTTGCTTCAGGGAAATATATACCACTTTTTAATACTGTCTCAGATGAGGAATTGATATTATTATCACTACGTAAGGAGGTACATATTTGCCAAAATATGCTCTTTCAAAGCGATCTACTTTTCAAACCTCCAATCTTCAATCTCCGACTAAAAGTTTTTACCATATATTAACTATTAAGCGGATCACCTACGCACATGATGCATGAATAAAATACAAAAATAGTATTGTTCCAATAGCAGCAAAAACGTCGCTATTCGATACTTATAAATATTAAATTATGAGCAAATCGCTTTATTCATCCTGGTTATTTGGTCATTTTAAATTGTTCTGGACATAACATACTCAATAAATTTTTCATTATTACCATTTTAAGCATTACTTTCATATTCATTTCTAAATCCTTTTTTAATTGACTTAACAATTTCATTACAATTTTATTCTCTCTAATGCTCAATTTACAACTAATAACCGCAAATCCTACACACTGAAAAAACAGACAATCAAATGCAAACATAAATTCGCATACGAGTATATAAAACGAAAATCCATCCACCATAACAATCGATATTTTCGCAATATGTAATGGCTGTACGATAATTTAGACCATCGAACAAGCAGCAGCAGGAAAGTTAGGAAATATGTATCTGCATATCGTCGAACAAAATTTTAATCCTCAAATTGGAAAATGTTTGAAAATTAATCATTTGTTGCGTATGCAATTAATCCAACTCAAGTGATTGTCAGAATACAAACACAGGCATTCTAATACATTTACATACACATACATAGGATTTGAGAGTGGGGTCCTCTCATTGTATAGAGGTGTACTAGTGGCAGTGGCCCTTTACGCCCCATACATCACACATCCTGTGCCATTCTACAAATGCTGGACTTAAAATCGTTTGTAATAGCTCACGATAAATTGGTATGTCTGTGTATATCCACATACCTGTTTTGTGTGTTTGTGTGAATTTTGTAAACATATCCTGGTGTTGCAAATAAAACCAATGCCTTCACTGGTATTTATATCATTGAGGAGATGTGAGTATTCGTGTTAATTTGCAATTCCGATTTCAATTTGATAATTTCTCTCCTACATCCCGTTTCTCCATGTGTTGTACAACCAGAAATCCTGGCATAAACCGCAATCGCACACTTGCATCCTGCTGGTATTCCATGTGATACTCTAGTAGCTAAATCCCACTCTCTCTTCCTCTCCATGTGTGTATTTGGCTGTCATTACTCCTTATAGCCCACAATCTTTAACGTAACACTCACTTGTTCAACATATCCTCCCACTGTCTCAGTGTGATATGGTTTCCGGTTTCCGTTTGTGATTGGTTGCCTATGTTCTGTAATTGCCCCCATATACGGTCTGGAGGATACAGTGTCCTTAATATATTTGCTCTGGTTCTGGTTGTCTATCAATTTCATTTAGCCGTAAGCCATAATAGATGACACATATACGATTGGTGTTCGAACATTTCCGTTTTTTGGGGGATATCAAGGAGCCAAAAAAAAGTCAACACTTAGTTGACCCTGTGTCCTTTTGCCTAGTGGCTAGCAGTATTTTGCAGTCAGTGAAACACCGGTTTGAACACTTATCTGACATATGGAAATTTAAATTTGTTCACCCTGCAGTCGACTTTTTAAATATTGCAATATGTTAAAGCGCATGAAATGGAGTTTCTCTAAGCGATCTAAATATGGAATATAACGTATGAATTTTTAGAAAAAAACTCAAAAGCCAATTTCGGTCAATACAACGAAAATATTATTGTGTCGTTAAATACTACTACTAAAATGTCAATAATTATTGCATTAAAATTATGAACACAGCTGGCATAAATGTTAACGAAAGCCGTTGCTAGTTGAAAAAAGGTGAGGGAGCCTTGTAACTTCTACTCTGATCGATGTATTTAGGGGGAGAAAATTATTTTGGTAAGGGATTTAGGGGAAACGAATTATGTAACCACAAATATCTATTTTAAGGAAAAAAGTTAAACGGTGCCAAAATTTTGGATGTTCTGTCAACTGGCGTGGATGAAATGTAAAATTTTTGTTGTGTTTTTGTTGTTTTGACAAACACTATAACAGCCAGAGAAACAAAACATGTAATTTAGGATTCACAAATATGTAACAGCATTGCCTAAAACCAGTACAAAAATTTCAGTGAGGTGTGCGGACTTATCCTAACCCAAAGTCTTTTTGCGTTGTTGGAAAAATTTGCGGGAAGATAGCAGAGTATATAATCGGTGGATTCTTATCAAGAAATTATCTGAATTTGCTTCAATTCAATACAACATCTTGAACGCTTTGTAGTTAAGAAAATGTAGGCTAAATCGATCGTTCGTATGGGATGGTTATGGCGTGATTACTTGATTGATTTTTACTCAAGTTTTACTAAGCTAAAAAAATTAATCTAATGAACAAAAATATAGAAACTACAGAATTTAATGTCGGAACATCGACCAATCAAAGCCGCCTATTTTCATTCTCAGACTATACTTTAGCAAACGCCTAACGTATACCAAGTTTGAATGAATTTTGTGCAACGAATTGCCATACGCGAACCAAGAATGTGTATATATATATTGTCTAAATCGGTCGTTTGTATAAGAGTGGGGTCCATTTTTATTCTGAGAATTTAGTTTACAAATTTGACTGAATGCCGTGCAAAAGTTTATATAAAGGGTATCCCAACAAGAACGCAAGATTTAAATGACTGATGCAGCAATTGAATTGTTTCTCTGGCTGTATGACATGTTGAAACCACACACTCCACATTCATTTCTTCAATTCTAGGCACGAAAAAACTTATCATTTCACGATACCGAACACCATTGACTGTTTGCAATGGCATGTCAAGCCTCATTTTCATAAAAAAAGGTCCAATGATTCCTCCAGCCCAAAATCCACACCACACAGTGACACGTTGAGGATGCATTTGCTTCTCGTGAATCACTCGATGATTTTCCTCACCCCAAATGCGACAATTCTGCCTATTGACGAAGCCATCAAGATGGAAATGGGATTCGTCATTGAAGATGATTTTATCGGCAAATCAGCATTTTCATGTTGTTCCCTTCGCTGTTCATGGTCAGCTGGTTTCAGTTCCTGAGTCAATTGAACTTTGTATGCATGAAGATGCAAATTTTTTGTCAAAATTCGCTGCATAGTGCATTTGGAGACACCAATTTGCTGAGCTCGGTGTCGAATTGATGTGGATGGAGTTTGATCGACATTGTTTTTGGCCAAATAATCCCTCACAAGCAAAGAAGAGTGAACAGGTGTATTATCATGATGGAAAAGCCATGAATATCGGGCGTGTTTTTCGTATTGCTTCACGCGAACGGCGCATAATTTCAAGATTATACTTCTTATTTTATTCCATTGGAACGATTGGACTTTTGTTTCGATGTCATAACCATATGAGTATACCCGTGATTCGTCACCAGTTATGATCCTTTTAAACAAATCTGGATCATCGTTGACAACAATTCCTGAACAATGCTCATACGACGTTGTTTTTGGTGAAAATACAGCAATTTTGGAACGAACTTCGCTGCCATACGCTTCATGCCCAACATTTCCAAGAAGATTGCAGGGCATGAGCCAACCGATATGCCGATATCCTCAGCAACTTCTCTAATTGTGGTTCGGCGATCCTTAATAACAATTTTCTTCACTTTCTCAATATTGTCATCGGTTGTTGATGGCTGGGACGTCCAGAGCGAGCGTCGTCATTCTCATCTTCTCGACCTTCTGTGAAAACTTTTTATCACTTGTAAACATATTCTTAACTCAAAGTACTGTCACCGTATACCACTGCCAACATTTCAAGTGTTTTTGAGCACTTAATTACATTTTTTACACCAAATTTGATGCAACTTTTTTCATCCAATTTTTTTTCGATAGCAGAAAATCGCCGAACACGCAAAACACTTGTCTTATTTATGCTTCTCACAAACAAACTAAACATGCCGTATGGGTAAAACCATCAACATATCTTCAACACGAGTGTACCAACATACGAATTAATAATAATAAACGAAAGTCGAATGTACGCAGCCCGCGAAATTTGAAAATTCATCTAATTTTTTGAACACACCTCTTATACCTTGATTTCTTCTGATGAAGGTATAATAGATAAATTAGATTATATTATTATAATTAGGTAATAAGCTAAAGAAGTTAACATCTTACAGCATTGACGAGTTCGTAAATGGTGATGTGAAGTTATCTGAATAGTTATGTGGAGTGACTGAAATAACATACGAGTTCTCGGTTCATATGCACTTCATTAATGCTACTCGCATGCATGAATGATATTGACTTCGTCGTTTAAAAAAGTTACTGCAGCCTTCTTGATTTTTGAGAAAGAGTAAAAACAATAGATTTGACTGAAAATGAGAATAAGTCATAATAATTTCTTTTGATGAATGACGAGTCTACAGGTTTAAAATGCTGAATGAACATTGATAACTACAAATTTTGGGCGATGGGTAATTTTGTCGGTGACCAAAATTTCAGCTTTCCACGACTTGAAGAAATAGTAGCAATATAGAGGCACTGGAAAGAGTTATCACAAATCATGCAACAGTTTAAGCAACCGGACCACATCGTAGGCGTGATGGCTGAAAAATACACAACTCCACAAGGAAATCTAATTCTTTAAATAATGAATGATAAGTGTGCATTGCTGACAGTCCGCATATTTAGTGATGGTTCAGTACAATAACGTTTACACTATAGACAGCAGGTCAGCGAAAGAGATTAATTATGGAGAAGCTTGTCCATATAATAACTAAGCTAAGATTTGGAATAATCAACCAATTTATTGTTTGCCAACAATTATACCACTTTATCAATATCATGCAGAAATGAAATGAAATAAAAGCAATGTAAAGTAGTAGTTGGTAGGAAATATTTCAATTTATGTGCATTTGTAACTGTCTACTCTATCTGTAGGTTTTGTTATTGAACAAAACTGAAAGAATATGATGCGTCAATATTTTTTGTATACAAAGAAACTGTTTTTTTCGGCTCCATCAGTTATTTGACGATTTGACATAATTACATGCATTAATCCAGGCTGCTGTGTTATAAGTTTTGGGCCTGTCTACTTGTTAGCACTTGGGACCTACCATTAAAGTACTGTGGCGAAATATTAAGCTTTGTTGAATCGGTAAACTTGGTAAGCAATAAAATGGGCGTGCCGTACCGCCCGTTATTTATTGTAAGCTAGATTTTAACAAAAGTTTGACGTATACAAAGTTTCACATGAGTTAAAAATTATGGAAGTTAATTCGGGGTTTTTAAGAGAAGTAGCAGAAAAAGTGTTACTTAATTGCCCGCTAATTATTATTTTGACAAATTATTAGATTATGCCAAGTTTTAAGAAAGTTCCAAAACTAAGCTGCAGTTATCGGTTGTTGCCAATATTGATTGTAATGTAATTCGTTAGGATACCATTGGGTGATGTAAAGACGATCCCTATTAATTGTTGCCCATAGTTTTCATATAACCCTCATATAAGCGTTGTCTTTAATCATTTTTGTATCAGAGAAATAATAATAATAATAATCTTTTAGGCATCATTTCATTAAACATATAAAACTTTTTTTCTTAAAGTGGTAGTAATTGTTTTGAATTTGTTTGGAAAATTATCTCCATATTTAGGTTTAAATCTTACTGAGCTTTGCATTCGTTCTTTACCGTTCAAAATGTTTCAGTTCACTGCAATCATTTAAGTCAGACAAAATTTCAATCATTCTTCAATTTCGTGAAATTTTGTTTCTCTCGTTTTAGCTTTCGGCTGTATTTTGTGCTCATTTTCCAATTGCCAGATATGCCATGACAGTGACCATTTCCTCTTTCAATTTGTTCCTGTACAAATTTCCATTTGATGCCATTTTAATCTGGCCAACACCGAAAGGGAGAACGAGTTTTATGTTTGGTAACATGTTTCCATTTTTTCTGCCGGATTTTGGTGTTTTAAAAAGT
>JAHXMU010021616.1:0-46879 GCA_019455685.1 Philornis downsi
CATAGAGACCCCACATCCCTGTTGTCAAAAAAAAAAAAAAAAAAAAACAAAAAACGGCTTCTGGACGATAACTACCTTTAAAAGAAGCTCTTATCCTTATCGGAAAAAAATCTGGAAACACAATTTCTTTCCTATTGGCCAAAGTCTCCGGGCGATTGGTTCTTTCAGGCGGTCCAAATTAGTTTTGCCGTAGTGAAGCATAGTAGATGATTCCCTGCCAATCCCATCGAACACAAAGCAAAATTGTCTTGACCGTCATTTCTGACTTGGCCACTTAGGAACACATCGAAAGAGGCTTATAAAGGGCTAGTTTTTACACTTATTCTGAAAGCGTCCAGAACATCTTCTTTGCATATGAAATATATCAACATATCTTATTTTCCCAGTAAAAAATCGTATATTTTTTTACAATATTCAATATTCTGCCATGTATCAACTATGGGTGTATGTTACTTTTCGTAATGTATAAATGCTAAAAATACATATTTAATATTTAGTTCCTCTAAGAGTAAGTTGAAGGCGTCCCGAACTAACATTCAAATTCGTCAATAACGAGTGAACATTGCTAACAAAGGTTGTAAATAGAATGCGAAAATATTTATCCAGACGCTGAGTTCTCATCATCGAGTAGGCCTCGTTAAGGCTGAAAATAGAAATGCGTATAAATCCCTTGAATGTCACGAATATCTATTCGAACCCATGCATGGAATCGAATAGGAATTTGATTATTATATTGTATTCTATTTTGTTTTGTAAAATATTTATTTGTGACCTTTCAATTAATTGCTAATAATTCAAAAGAATCAAATCTAACAAAAAAGTGTTATTGCTGGGATTCATTCATAACAGCTTCTTCTAAGCTTCCGTAAAACCAATAAATATTGTATCATCTATTTCACGTATGTTTTTGTTCACTATACGTTTGGTAGGGTATGGTAAGGTAGGTAACGTGGCTGTATATCTCTATAATTGGAATCGTTTCTTTATTCGTACTGTTGTCTGGACACGTCTGCTTGATATAACATATCATACTCGTATGTCTTGTTTGTAATTTCCAAAATCCCAGTATATCATGTAGCATTTTACGACACACACCGACTCACCGATAACTATCCTGTTAGAATGAGCGTTCGCTCGTATGAGCGGATCGAAAGATTGAAAAATGACTTACCGTTAAAAATTCCATTACTTGATTGGCATTACATTCGTTTTTAAAAGCTGCAAACATATGGTGATTATCATCATTTCACATTTTGCTGCTACGTATCTGTAAGAAAAATCACAGAAAAAAAAGAAAGGAATAAGAAAGAAGTATGAATTATTGACGAAACCTGTGAAACGTTACCCTCCGTTACCTCACAAAAATTATGTTGAAATAAGGGAAATTGGAGGAAAATAAAAGTGACGATTGAAAACGAGAAGCAAAAAATGGTATTAAGTATACAACAGCTAGAAAAATCGAACAAGGTGTTTTTCTTTTTATTATAAGGAACTTTAAACCATTAAAACCATAATTTATTAAATGTTCGGAAGGATACAATTTTGTAATGCTTCTTGTTATGTCAACAAATTGCTTGAATAAAGGAAATATTTGGTGGGTGGTAAAAAAGATTCGAAGATTTGTCAGTCTTGTTACTAATCGTGATTTCAAAAGCATAACATTAATGAGAAAAAATTACATTTGTTTGTTCCCATTTAATTAGCACATATTGCGGACGTCTGATTCATTTGATATTTCACAACTCAGCGATAGTGAAATTAATGTGAGAAAGAAAGAAATTACGAAGTGAGTAACATTAACAAGTGCGTCTTTATTACATACATTACGTAATTACCACCTTTAATACGATAATAATATTTAATACGATACTGTGCTTTTGCACTGTTCGTCCTTTTGAACTTTACTATAATCATAGCACATTACTAAGTACATAAGTCAAGTGTATGAGCCAGTATGGAAGTATATAAGTTAATTATAAGGTATGAGATAGATCTGCACTATATTGTAACTGTCGGTTTGTTCATAAAAATATAGGACAAATTGAAACATGATTTTATTTACAAAAAGTAATGAAAAAATCTACAAAGTTGTCATAGATATACACATAAAGTGAAAAATTCAATCATACCTTACGTTATGAAAACGTAAAAAAAATGCAAGAAAAAAAAGTTGACCGCCTAAAGGGCCTTGAACAACGGCTTCTTTGGGGCATTTCCCAAGCAACTTCCTACTTCCGATCTTCGGGCAAGCATTCTTCGATAATGGTGATGTTAGGTAAAGTGAGAGAGCGACTACCCTGAGCAACCTAAATGGTAGTTATGTAGTTGAAGGAGGCACAATTGATTTCCAATTAAACTAAATGGAATAATTACTAATAATTACGAATTACTGCCAACTATTTTGTTAGTTGTCATCAAGTTTCCTATTGACTCAATTGTAGAAATATTTTATTATAGTTTTGGAATTGTCTTGAATTGAAAATAAATATCAGCTGATTTCAAACGCAGACATAATAATTGATTTAAATGTAAATAATGGATTTAAAAATAATAGATTTTTCAATGGTGAAAAAAGTTATTACTTAGACGTTCATATCGAAAGGAGACATAGATGTAGATTTTCAAACAAACATGGGATGCTCAGATCACTTTTTATATGATGACAAATGAAAAACAAAGAAGTGCCATGGAAAATACACTTGGTAAGAAGAAGAATGCTAGTAAACATTTAAATACGAGAAGCATTTTCAATTATACCATTGTTCATTAAAAGTGACTATATTATGCTATGATCCTTAAAGAGGAAACGTATATTTCATTATACTCCTCTATATGAAAAGTATCTTTCAGGACACTTTTCTGTACTGAAAATGTCTTTCAAGACATTGTCTATTATGAAAGCGCTTTTCGTGACACTGTTTTTCAGTGAAAGTGTTTTTCGTGACACTTTTGTATATTGATAGACTCTTTAATGACTTTCCGATATTGAGAATATTTTACATAAAACCTTTTTCTATAAAAATGTGTTTCACAAAAATGTTTTGTCTGTTCCATGACAAAATGGAAGTGTCAATTCTGAGGCCTTTCTAATGAGAAATATCTTTCATGACAAATTTTGACATGGACAGAACCTTCCATGATAGCTTTCTATGCGAAAAGAGTCTTCCATGACAATTTCCTATTTAAAAGTTGTTTGCAACACTTTACTACGTGAAGTGTCTACAATATGAAAATTGTATTTCATGACGCTTTTTCGTACGAAAATTATATTCATGATTCTTTCTTACGCGAAAAATAACCCAATGATATATATTTTATATTTACAAAAGTGCCTTCATAAATATATTCCACATAATAACCTTTTGGCAGATAGTTGTTGTGTTGGCATGTCTTTTATTAGCAAAATTGTTTTCCAAGATTATTATTTAAACAGAAAATGATTTTCTAGACATTTTGAAATTAGCTTTTTGGTAATTGCTAATTTTTTATTCATTAATTCAAAATCGATGTTGTGCAAAGCATGCGCTGTGACTGGCTTGCATGTTGCCCATTATAATTGCTTAGCTTGCTACGTGAAGGTAGCAAATCCATGGAGCGTTGGTGGTACGTCAATCCATGACGCTTGCAAGAGCTTTAGAAAAATGTTAGTTCGGCCCCTGCAATATGTAGAATATTCTGCGATATTCGGAGTTTTTGCCACCTAAATGAAGGCTCAATCATTCCTCTCATTCGAAAATGGATTACAAATCGTGAAGAGAAATCCGGGTATTCAAAGTCATCAAGCACCACATACGACGTGTAGGGTGTTAAATACTCATCGATCACCGTTACGCAGCATTTTACATAAAGACCTAAAGCTGTTCCACAGCAAAATTTTTGCAAGTTTTCCAAGTTTTTGCCATATAAGTGATGCGCATAATCATTCCCCTTATTCAAAAGTTAATCGAAAAGCTTGAAGAGACCAGTATAAAACTGGAGGAACCAAAATTCTGGTGATCAAGTTCAGCAAAAATAATATAAAACTCGAAAGGTGTTAAATATTCATTGACCACCATTGCACTGCATTTTGTACAAATACCTAAACCTGCGCCCCTACAAGTTTAATTTTCGTAATAACTAACTAGGCTATCGAAGTCTTTTCAACGTTTACCAACATCTTGTTTCGTAATGTAATACAAGCATCAGAAACTCATTCATTTGCTTTAAATGTGACTGTACAAGTGGCGGTGTCATCGCGAAGAATTATCAGCCCTTACTTTTTTGAAGCTGGTACAGTGAGCAGTTACAGTAAGTTTAGAGCGTTATATGGAGATGTTAGACAATTACTTGTTACCTGAACTGAAAAATTTTCCTGTTTATAACTACTAGTCCGTCAAATTTTTCCTGGCAAAGCAAATTTACCTCCAATAGAGGTGACATAAATTAGCCTCCACGTGGTACTGATTTAAGCCCTATCACTGCCGGCTTTCCTGGCACATTTGAAAAAAAAAAAAATCCGTCACGAAACAGCAGCCGTGAGAGCAGCAACCTGCCAAGCCATCATAGGAAATTTTGCTTTTGTTTAAATGAGTGCCGCGAACGCGATAGCCTACATTTGGAAGAAAATAGTTGCGATAAACGGCTTACTCTTTATAATCTGCCCACTAAACTTTCTTTTGAGAAATCTCCTTGTGTACTGGATAATTATTAGCTTCAAATTGGAAATAAGGAAACCATCCTATTGCATACATACCATTAATGAAAACATAAGGGGAAGGTCAGAAACGGATTTCCCAGGAGTTTGGTGCTTATTTTAAATATCTTAAGGAACACAAATTACGTTACATACCATAAATATAAAGGGAATGTAGAATATCTAATCTGAATTATAAAACTTTTATTCACGAGCTTTTTGCCAAATGCCCAGACTTTCGACTTTTAGACGGACGGTAATGACGTCAATTCCTATGGACATTCGCCTGATGGTAGCTTGAATAATCTAATAGCGGGCTAACACCCATGCACCTTAAGCATGCACATTTTGTTAAAAAAATATCAAGGAAGCCCGCTAAAAGGGAATGCCAAAATTCTTTTTGCCGAGCTTTGTTTGTCATTTAATTTGTTTACAGTGTTCGATTTTCTCATTTCATCTCACTAGTGTTTTTGCGATTTTTATAATGGATATCAATATCGAACAAAAAATGTGTCTCAAATTTTGTATTACGACTGAGAATTTGTCTGGCAAATCGCTGAAAATGTAATAGAAGGCTTACGGTGAATCGATTTTGTCAAAAACTTGTGCATGTGGTACAATGCATTCTAAAGCGGTCGAGATATGATTAAAGATTTGTTTCGCTCTAGTTGGCTATCAATGCTTTCAACAGATGGTTTACATAGATAAAGTGATGGAGATTGTGGCTGCAAATCATCTCTTAAGTATGAGGAAGAAAACTGCTGAAATTGGCGTATCTCTGTATCAATTTCTGTCATTTAACGCGATTTTGGTTATGAAACGCGTTGTCGCTCGACTGATTTCGAAAGAACTGAATTTTTTCACAAACTGAATCGCATAAAGGTCGTAGAATACAAAAAAGAATGGGACAATTGCGGGCCGACGTTCATAAAACATATTATAATTGGTGATGACAGTGCGTTTCGTGATTATTTTATTTTTCCAAAACTCAGATTACCGCATCGAGAATTCTCGGAGAGAACTGAAATCTTTTCCAGAAAATGAGTTAGAAAAATATTTTAATAATCCTGTTAATCTTTGGCTTCAGTGTATTATTACGAAAGGGGCTTACTTCGAAGGCGAGATACAATAAATTTAAATGAATAGTATTAATTTTTTTTTATAATAGTGTTTTTTATCAGGTTTTTAAGCTCATGTTAAATGCAAATAAAAGAATACTTTATATTGGCATAAAAACATTTAAGTTTATTTTAATGTAAAAATTAAAAGACTATAAGTAAGTGAATCTAAATACCGAGAAAACACAGTTGGAAAATTGTTATTTGTTAATCTTTTAAATCTACCGTTGCCAGATTCAATGGAGCAGAATCCCTGAAGGTAATGGAAAAATCCGAGCAAAACGTCGGATAATAGAAAAATTAAAAAGCCTTTTATTTGTGCTTAGAAAACTTGACCTTAAAAGTCTGATAAAAATATTTTTAAAACAAACAAATATGAAATTCGATAAAACTAAATTCATTACCAAAAATATTTTTTTGTTTTAATTGACCAACTGTCAGTTCAGTTGTGACAGAATGTACCGAATTCTTGATTTCGAAACAGTTCTACATAGAAAATGTCTTTTGAGAGGCTTTTCTGAAGAAAACTTCGTGTGGAATCACTTTTCCGCTGGAAATATTTCTTCGATTACATTCCTCCTGAGGAAAATTGTGATTCTTTGTATACAAATGTATTTCTTGACGTAACAACTCCTATAAAAAATTAGCTGATGAATGAAAATAACACATAAAATAATAATTTTTTTTTTGTCTTGCTTAAGGCTTCCAAATAACCTCCGCACTCAGTGACGTTTGTGCTACTTCGGTATTTATTACCTCTTGGAGATTTGTAGTGGAAATTCTCACAAATATTGTTCGAGTGCACTGCTTTAATTCAGCCAAATATCTCGATAGTGATTTTTTAACCTTCCTGTTTGTTACAAGACCACAAGAAAAAATCAGCTGCAAGAAGACGGGCGGACCATAGAGACCAACGGCATCTTCCTCGCAGTGGCCTTATTGGGTATTTTTTAGCTGCAATTCTATCACAACAGGAGTGGTCATTCGACAATTTATTGCACACAGTAAAACCACACAAAGTCCTGAAAGGGATTTTCCTTTGCCATAATTATAGAAAGAAAAACTATTTCAACATATTTAAGTAGCGATCTCCACTACCAGTACGTTGATAAAAACATTTATAGGCCAGCCTGTACTTTTCTTTTGTACAATTTCTTAAAAGCTCAAAAGAGAAAATTTAACTTTTTGTGAGATTTTAATAAAAAAAAAGAATGTGTGTTGTTTTTCATTGTTATTAATGAGTTGTTTATTTTTTGGCTCATTATTCTTATGTCAATTTATTCATATTTCAGGAGATTTCCGTAGTATGGAAATATTTCATCATAAACAAAAATGTCTCGTTAAAGAAAAATGAATGCAAATGAGTTAATGAGTTTTTGAATTGTAAACTGAAATGTTTTAAGGCAACGAAAAAACATTTGTGTGAGACACAATGTAACCTCATTCAACAGTGGAGGTGAAATAACTGCAAATGAAAAAAAAAAAATAATTAATTATAAAGTGTAAGAAAACCGCAACTGCGTAGAATTAACTGAGCTGTGACACCACCCAACACAACTGGCATCAATGCCGCCCGAAAGAGAAACACGAACCTGTGAAATCCCTAATTGTTTGTTACAAATCCGAAATATAACCTACACGTTCGCACACAGAAATATCAAGAAAAATATTACCAACTGGTAGCGGTGCAAGTTGTAACCCTTTTCAGTTTATTAGCACACCTACCCAAAGGACCTTAAAAAGAACCACTTTGAGTTCCTTATTTTTATGTGCCGAAATCAAATAAATGAATTTAGGGTACAGCCATAACCTGAGATAGAGTAATATCAAGCAACACGTTTGTTGCGTTAGACTACATATACACGTATAAGAGAGGTTCTTTAAATGTTTTGTTTCATGCTTAAAAACAAATTTAGATCTGAGTACAACATTTACGCATACAAGGATATTTGTCCGCACCCACACATCCTCACACATACACACGTAGGTACAGGCAAATACTCCAGTGTTTGTTATGATTAATAAATAACAAAAATTTCTTAAAGTTCAGAGCAAAAGCTTCAAATAACAAGGCTGCGGTGGAGGTGGCAACACATGTGCTATGTGCGAAAACAACCGAAAGCATTTTATTCAACTTTAGTACATTATTAAGTACAAAATATTACAACCATGTGCTGTTGTTTGTGTATGTGCAAATATTAAAAAACAACATAGCAAACCGCCAGCAAACCTCAAGTTGATTTATAGCAAATTTGGACTTGTATAGCTAACTTTGCTTCTTAACACTTTCAGGAGGTTAATCCAATGTTCCGATACTAGTTTTATTTAATTTTAGCATTTTTAAAATCTGATGCTGTTTTAAAGACAATTATTAATCGACACTAAAGTAGGGGCAAATTTTTGCCATTTGTAGTTCAGTGTGTGGGATATGTATGTACACATTTGGTTTCTGGCGATTTGTTCTAGATTTCATTCACGATGTTTATTTTATTATTTTTTGGAGCTTTGCTATGGATACCTCTTTTCCTACACCCCTTGGAGACCGTAAAAATCGATTACATTCGCGATGTGGCGTTTGATGTGTCACATTTGTCACACTTTTATATTTTAGGAATTTTTTTAAGAAAATGAACTCTGTCTTTAGTAAATAAAACTAAAGAGGAGGGCTACTGTATATAAACTCCTTGATAAATGGAAGCAAGTGAGACACCAAAAAGAGGTAATTTCTTCAACGCCTTTCATTATTCTCACCACCCTTCAGCAGAAAACAAGAGCACAATTCACTGATACAAAGACAACAACAACAATCATTTAAATAACGTTTTATCATTGTCACAGCAACGGAAAGTTATCACGATCAAAGGACAAACTCAGACAACCAGTTTTAAGTTCGAGCTGGCCAAGATTTAAATAAATCGGAAGTAAATTTTGTTTTTGTTCTCTCATCTATGATGTTGCTTTTTCACTGATTTTAAAACAATAAAGATATCCATCTATCCAAAGGCGACCGTGTCGTCATCCGCCGTTTTATCTTGCACAGAAAAAGTTGGCCGTGCAAATATCAAACCCTTCAAAATAAGTTCTATTAAAATAAAAAAAATTGTTTTAATATTGTCTACTAAAAACTATGATCACGAGAATTTTTTGCAACGTAAATGTTGAATGAAAATGTTCTTCTGCATGCAAAAAATTTGCTAATATATAATTTCCTTTGAAACCTAAAAAAAAAAATACATTTTGCACGTTAAGTTTGCAGTGAAAACTATTTTTCATAAAAACTAACAGCAACATTTGATGTTAATTATTCTCTTGCTGGGAAACATCACACACATTATGCGAAAACTTTAATATAAACTTTGATTCGAAAACTTTGCTAAAGTAGTGAAAAATCAGAAATACAGTAAAAGCCATCATCTCGTGAATAATTTTAATGCAGGGTTTATATAAAAGCGCTTCATGTTGTACAATTATAGTGATACGCTTAATTATTGGCCAACAGGAATATACATATTATAGAGTGTCTTAGTGTTTCTAGTTTGTTTCTACTTTATCGTAAGAAAACTTATGTGATTTGATCATTACATCATTACTCGAAGGAATGAAGGTATATATTATTTTATACAGTGAAGATGTAACACCCGGAAGGAAGCGTTTAATTTACCCAACATCTTTTATCAAATGTGCTTCATGACTTTGTCAATTGAACTATGTCCGTCTGTCTGACAGGCTGTTACGATGACATTGTAGCCATCTGAAACTTTATTAAACTCCTGAAAACTTGGCATAGTCAAGTATTTTGTTTAATTATAATTAGGCTATGTCGATCCATCCCCTATGGTGTTTCCCAAACAAGATTTTATAAATTCAATATTTCCTCTTTAACTCCAAATTCGTTTACATTTTCATCATTATAGCAGTTCGATAGAATTTGAAAAAAATTGACCGATTAATCACACTCCTTCTGCTACCTCCATTACAAAGGACCGATTTTGCCTATATCACTTCAAACTCATATCATTTATGCAGTTTTACCAAATTTGATATATGTTTAGCGCTTGAAAATACAGAGTGACAGAATGAAAACGCATTGCCACACCTCCTCTAGCATGCCCCATAAAAAATTGGACTATTTTCCGAAATCTATCCTACCTCTACTGTTTCTATTCAATAGGCTGCCGTGTCCTAAATTTTTGAAAGTTGTATTGCTAGCTTCATACACTTCAAAATACTGTATTGAATTCAGCCAGATTTGTCACAAACAATGCATTTGGAAAACTTAGTTCTGAGAATAAAAAAGGACGGCACTGCCACCCACTACCCTTCTGATTGCTCACACAAAATTTAAATTAAATTAAATTGTTGACAGGTCTAATGCATTAAGATCGACCAGATAACTGTGCTCTCTCTAGTAACCAGAAAATGTTTAAAAAATAAACTAAAAAACCAAAAAATTCTGAAGTTTTTTAAAGAAAATTGTTATAGGATGAGTTGAGTTAAATTAATATTTATTGCGTTATTTAAGTTGGCGCTTAATAGGTGAGATCTTTAAATCTTTAAAGTTTTTTTATATAGATATTAGAGATATGTATAAGATATATATCTACATAGATATATATTATAAGATAGATATGTATTTCTATATATATATTATAGGATATACATAAAAATTCAATTCGATTCTCGAATTTATAAGAGCTGTAAAAACTGCAACCTTTTTCCAGTCAACATTTGTTTATTTTGAGCCATTATTTATATTTGCCAATGGGAACAATTTTGAATCTTATTATTAATTTTCAGAGTATGCAGACCGATATTTCAGGCACCGGATGACTCTTTTCTAAAGCTTAATTTTTAATTTAGAAAATATGTAATTCAGTTAACATTACTGAAGATTTAAAGTAATACAAATAACAAGAATTATATTCTGATTTATTTCAGATTTTGACTGTATAGAATTTTGTAGCCATCGGCAAATCAGAACAGATAGCAATACTACGTTGCATGAAAAGTACATCACTGATATAAAAATTCTTCACCGAAATGAACTTGTTCAAACTACAATAAACATCAATAGTAAATGGTCGTTTGAAATATACCTATATATCGGACAAAGTGGAAGCGGCCAGTGGGACCGTTTTATTTAGCATAGCAAACAAAAAAAGTCAATAAGAAATGTTTGTCTCTCCTGACGAGGATATCTTTCATCATTGTGTCCTGGGGTGAAATAAGTTAAGACACAAGCCTTACCTGGATTAAAAAACAATCTTGCTTCACAATATTCATCAAAAATACTAATAATAGTATTGTTTTACTACTGGGTATATAAATTTGTCATTTACTTTTATTTAATAGAGAAGAACTAAGCATAATAGGTTTAAACGTGATCCATTCATTTAATTAAATATCCCATACCAATCAATACTAGCGGCACTTTTTAAGCCTTAAATTTATCCTTTTTCCATTTTTTAATATATTTTTTTCCATTTTTTCTGTACAAGAATTTTGGTTCTATTTTCCGTGCAAGTAACACATTCCTACTTTGAAAAAATTTCCCCAAACTATTTCACAGCAAAATAAAAAAGATTTGAAATAAATTCGAGAGTAAAGATAGTCCTCATGTTGGAAATTGTGGTTTTGAATTTGAATGCCTGTATGCTTTTCTAAAATTTTTAGAATCTTAAAACCATTTGCAAATATATCCTTTCAACGCCGTAAGAAATGTTCGTTGTCACATAGATATCATAAGTTGCAATATAACTTAACAAAAAAAGTACAAAATATTTATATAAAAAAAAAAATGAAAAAACTAAAAACACGATAAAAACTAAATCCAAATTTTACATTGCTTGAGATAGCGGAAAAAATCTAAATTGGGAACACTGTTGGTGGCTCCCATACAGATTATACAATTTAATTTTCACATCTCTAGATTCATATTTTTCATTCAACTGTACAAAATTCGATACAAATTACCACACGTAAGAGTGTAGTAAACTGACTGCTGCGAATAAAAGTGGGCTGGTTACATACTTTATGGTAACGCACATATCCACTGACCATCTATAGTTTCTATCCTGTAGACTTCAGCAAGTTAAGATTGTTTTTTTTTATGAGGTTTTACTTTAGAGTATTTTTCTTCTGTTAAGTACTTTTGGAATGATGAAAACGTTCATACCAACCTCTTTTGTATGCTAAATAGATTCAATTTATGAAGTTATTGAAGGAAAATTCAAATTATTTGAAAAAGTTCCAATATGATGTTACTGAAGGTTCTGGCAGATAAGAAAGTTCGGCAGATACGTTTCCAAAACTCAACAATTTCTTTGGAAGAAGTTTTAAATTTTGTTATTAAAACGTTATCGAGTCACTTCAAATGACTGAAATTTTAGTACCGCTTTTTTATGGAATAAATGCAGCTTTTCACGTATTACACTAATGAATGAATTAAGAGTAATCTTTGGAATCAACGAATATGGAATGCATTGCTTAGGGGCTCTCGGAGAGAATGTTTGAGAATGATGAATCAATACCTAATACTAAATTTTGGCATCATCATTAATTCCGGAAAGAATGAATATGAATATATTCTGCTCATCTTAGTCAGTTTTTCTTCTATAATATGTTCAATTCTCCATGGTCAATTAGTTTATTTCAATAAATATTCTCTGTTCAAACAAAAAGTTCCAAAATATTTCTTTTTTTGTTTTTTAATTCAACATTAAAAATGTCGAATGTCAGGTATCAGAAAAATGTTTGCCCTATTTTCTTTATATGATACGATTCATATATTCCCAATAATATATCGACAAATCCGAAGTGGAATCTTCATGGGTTTAGGAGAAATAAAACATTAAATGTCAACAGTTTTCATAAAAAAACTAACTTTCTTTATCGAAGTGCATAATAATCAAATAACAAAGGGTACCTAAAAAAAATTAACTTTGCTTTTTTCATACCAGGCACAAAAACATATTAAAATTTTTCCACTGATTCAGGAGAAATTAAATGTTAAACGCCTGCACTTTTCGTAAGAAAACTGAGTCTCGTTTTTTCTAAATGACATAAATTTTAAATATCACCTCCAACTGCGGGGTTTGGTGACTCCGTCATGTTATTATCTCATTACAAATTTCGCCATTACAACTGTGTGGGGAGAAAGTAAAACGATGGCAAGATTAAACAAAAATAATTAAAAATTTGCTGCCTTTGGTTCCCACCATAATTTCGCCGGAATTGTGTTGTGATGCCTTATTTAATATAAACATGTTTTTCATATTAGTTCTCATGAAATGATACCAGCCAATTTCAATTTATAGCTGTGCGTGTTTTCTTTTCAAAAGAATTGTTTTTATTTTTAATTCCCACTGCGTAACATTTTTCGCAGTACAAATAATGTAAGGCTTAAATGATGCGTTCGACGTTCCCACAATTATCTGTGCCACCAAGCCCATTTGCTTCATTTGTGAAAGCTGAGAATAATAACAATCAGGTATGTTCGTCCTACCGATGACCGAAATGTCTCAAATCTCAAAGAAACTGTAAATTTTAACAGTATGGAAAATTTCCTCAATTACGCTTACGTTAATTTGCATTTTTGCGACACGGCGACATTGACGTAGAGGTTGACAGACCTGTGCGTAAGTATGAGGAAATTCTGTTTTGGTCCATGTAGAGAACGAAATTGTGCCAGCACCACGAATTTACAATCTTCTTGGCATCTGTTAAAAAAGTAAATACCAGACGTTTGACACAGTAAACACTGCGTAAGGAATTGTAACTCGAGGCTTACTTAATAACATTGGTTAGCAAATAATCGTAATTTCAAAATAACTGGGGGACTCATTAAAGTAAAGCAACAAAGTTAAAATAAACAAAATACCCAATGTATAATACTTTGTTTGTTTATAATTTTTGATTAAATGAAAGAGAATGAATTTTATATTGATGTTTTATTTAATGTCGGCAATTATGTATGGAATACAATATCAGATAAATGTCCGCCTCTGTTAGCCTCACAAATGCGAAACCTTCTGAGCACATTTTTCATTACATTCTCACACATTTCACGCGGTATTTCATTAATTTCAACACGAATATTTTGTTTGAGTTGCTCAAGCGTTCCTGGCTTGTTTGCATAAACAGAAGTCCGGAGCAGTCAAATCAAGCGATCGTGGAGGTCAATCAAAATCATCATTTTTTGAAATAACTTGTTGTGGAAAGAGGGATCATCGCCTTGTTGATACCGCATGTTAATAAAGCCCAAAGCATGCAGTTGTGTCGTCAAAAAGTTTTCAATCATATCATGATATCGCTCTCCATTGACAGTTACCGTTACGCCGTTTTCAGTTTCAAAGAAATAAAGTCCAATGATTCCTCCTAACCAAATTGCTCACCAGACTGTCGCTTTTGATGGATACAAAGGTGACTGAGGAATAATTTGAGGATTTTCCATTGCCCAGAACCGACTATTCTGTTTACTCACATATCCATTTAAATGAAAATGTGTCTCGTCACTCATTATGATTTTTTCATGAAAATCGGGTTTGTCATGAGCGGACTGTAACATCCTATTGGCATATGTACGGCGACGGTCTTGTGGAAGAAGCTCTTGTGTCAACTGAATCTTAATTGGAAACAAATGGAAATCCTTGTGCAAAATTGTGGCCAAAGTTATTTTTGAAGACCAAGCTCCTGAGCACGGCATTGAATTGAGGTCGATAGATTGTTTTGAACACTTTCTTGAGCAGCAGTGATATTTTCAGCCGATCTTGAAGTATGTTGTAGCCCATGCATGGACCTATCAGCTACAGACCCTCTTCCTTTGAAATCTTTCACTACGCGATAAATAGTGCGTCTTGTTGGCACGTTGTTTCTCCCAAAAATTTCACGTAACTTTCTCATCGTCACAGTAACCGATGATTGATTTTGATAAAATGTTTTAACGATTAAAACACGTTGGTTTATCCAACATTTTTCCATAAAAATTTGCCACGTCTCTATTTCACGACTGCCAAATATGAAGTATCAAGGCTAATGTTTACCAAAATGGAGGCAAAATAAGGTAGTATACTTTCACGACGGACATCCTGTATATATGTATAAACTGTACGGAAATGTCTGTTTTTCTGGAAATTAAAATAGTGTCAAATCAAAGAGGCAATTTCAATTCACTGCTCGAACCTTATCAGTGCGGTTTAGATCTAATAAATCTGCAATTGACCAAATGCTTTTAGTACGGCAAATAATGGAAAAGACCCAACAAAAGCTTATGTTCTCCTACGCTTTCTTTGCTGATTATAAAGAATGTTTCAGACACCGCAATATTGGAAGAACTCTGAATTTGTTTGTGAGTGGTATCTTTTAAAACCGATACGGCGCACCATTATAATGCAAAGCGGCACAAAATCTTCAATGAAGACGATGAACTAGAAAAGTAATATCACGGTATTCGGGTGACATGCTGTCATCTGTCTATGTGGGTAGGCGGGTATTTCCTAGGATGCTTTGTACCGCTTACCCCTAAAACGCAAGCCTCTCTACCCGATTCTGTAATTAAGCAGGCAAAGGGTATGATGCTTGCGTACAAAAACAAAGTAGTATGGCCTTGTGCCTGGCGCCCTAGGAACAGGTGGATTATGTCTTGGGATTCACCTATAATATGACATCAAACTGATCTTGGACCTCGTTTTTCGAAAACCAAGTAAAGGGGAGAGTCATAGTTAAACAAGACACAACCTGGCAACAGGTGCGATTATAGAGAAGACGTCGGGAGATATCAGAAGATTTATTTTTTCCGTTTTTAATAGTTGTACGGCCAGAGATATCTGGTTAATAGACTATGATTGGAGCACGGCGTGCTTTGCTGTGTTGATATTCTCTTCTCGGACATTGAAAATCTATGCCGTAGATAATGGATTACCAGTTCCATGCGAGGTATGACAAAGCAAAACTGGAGTAGCTTGTCTGCGAAACCCAGACCGGAGGGTTCTTCTCTTCTGGTAGCACGGGTGACCAGGATCCCAAGGAACATTGATCCTTGCTGGCCAGTGGAGTTGGACCCCTTGTGGGAGCATCGTGCTGGCTGTGGTTGCCCGAACAAATGTTTTCAGTGCTTTTGCGTTGCTTCAGGTTGCGCTGCTGAAGGAAGGCAGAAGCTTGGAAAACACTGTTCATCTCTATCCGAGGTCTTACTAGATTACCTCAACTCCTAACCTCGAGGTAGCTCACTTCATACCAAGTGACTACAACGGTACTTTGGGCGAGAGAGGGAGCGGGCCCTGAGGACGTTTTTCCAATTGACCTACTTCTAATCTCTGGTAGTTTGACTAATCCCGAAAGGATTAGTTTGGGTACCCCAAAGAGGCGCTTGCTGTCGCAAGAAGAAAGAAAAAACATATAACCAAGAAAAGAATAATAGAAAACAGCACCTGTATGATGACACACCATGGGTAAGGCTATCAAAGCGAGACTCATGTAAAACCTACACATTTGATTTTTCATCTGTCTATGACTAATGTACTGGCGTCTTATAGAACATATACTACAAAGCTTTCATAAAAATAACATTCTACTGAGTCCAAACAGTAAAGCCACATTCTTGCTTTTCATAAAACAAACAAAAAACATTTTAGTTGTCCGTCCAAATCTATTCCATCGTCTTTAAAGTATTTTTATTAAAATTTATTTTATTAAATTTTTATTAAAGGGCGCAATATCGAGAAATCGAAAGTTACCAGCTCATAAATCCAATCTTTTTTTTGCAAATGTCTTCACGCAAACGATGCAAGGTATAGTAAAAAAAACACTATTTTTTAATGGCTTTAGCAATCTATACCTCGCGTTGTATAAGTGCGATATTTAGACAGTTTGATTGATTGACTTAGTATTGTTTGAGCGCGCGCCATGGAAGGACATCAGTAAAGAGAAAATACACCGTATTTCGCAGCTTTCTTTTGACATTGGCGAAAACGCAAGCCTGGCGACTGCAAATGTGAATTGTGTTTAAGGTCCCTATACTGTTACAGCCAATCTTGCGCAATTATGCTTTTGTCAATTCCGTTTCGATAATTTTGATGTCTAAGATGCATCACGCTGTGGAAGACCAGCTGTCGAAATTGTTTGGATATAATAACGGAAATATGTAAATGAAAGTCAAATTTGAACTCGCTTGTATAAAACTGGATTCAAAAGGAGCTGAATGTATGGATGACATGCGAGTTTATGCAAAAAACCTCTAGGATCGAATTTCAATCTGCAAATCGCCGCTGCATCTCAACAAAATCGTTTCATTTCAAAGGGTGTTGATGACTGGTGATGAAAAGTGGCTCACTTCCGGCAGCGTCAAGAGAAAACGGGTGTGGTTGAATCACGGTGAACCGGCGGTGTCCACATAAGAATTGACGATCAGGAAAGTGTTTGCTGTGTATTTGACGAGATTGGTAGAAAATCATCTGCTATGAGCTTCGTTCCTAGGGCCAAACTCTTAATTCTCACCTATATTCCAAACAATTTATCCTATAGGAGAGAAATTCTTTTTCAACAGGACATCGTCAAGTCGCACAAATTGATAGTGACTTCCCAGAACTTCTAGGAACTTTTTTGGGAGGGTCTTATGCATCCGTGCTCCTGTCTATAGTAAATGATTTCCCTGGTGAAAAAAATTTAACCTCGGCTATATAAATATATTTAAATATATTTTCAAAACGCAGTTTTCAAAATTCACTACAACTTTTTCATTGCACCAACGTTTGGAATAATGATTCAACAATCAATAATAATAATAATGAATAAATTCCAGTCTAATTAAGTCGTTTTTTCTTTTTTATTTAGTATTTTTTTTTTCTTTAGTATTTTTAATAGACCGCCTGAAGAAATTGTCAAAAATCTTTTTGAAACAGCGATCTCTGTATTAATTTTGTGCGCAATCTGTCACTTTTGCCGCTTTATCTAAAGTGCATTTTCAAAAATTTCCATCTTTTTGTTGCTAAATAGACACAAGTGTTCTCTATGCTGACGCGTTCTCTATAGTCATCAAAATGCAATTTGTATTTTTTTTTTTTTTTTTTTTTTTTTGAAAAAGGATTTGTCACAAATTTTGTCTCAAATGTAATTTCATGTGCCGAAAAGCTGAACATTTTGCAGAAAGAATGGTGTGGTAACCGGAGATCGTCATTTATGTTGGAAGAAATAACCGTTAAACTATCTGGGTTGGCACTCGACTAGTTCCATAAGAACATGCTTAAGTCGATTAAAAGTGAACGTGACGTTGACTGTTTCTTCGATTGTAGAGGAAATTTTTTCAGAAGATTAGACGGTAAATAAAGAATTTTATTTGGGATGCGACGTTTGAGAGAACAAATTTTTCGAAAAAAAAAACTGTTTGGATCTTGTTTCACGATAACGCATCATCTCATACGACTATCACTGAGAAAATATTTCTGACTTAAAACCAACAAATATTATTAAACAGTGTGTTTATCTAATATGACTCCGGCTGACTTTTTTTCCTTTACAGAATTAAAATTACTGATTCGTATAAAAAAGAATTCGCGGTGAGAACTTGTGCTATCTTTCTTTGGATAACGTGTTGGAAAGAAATTTTAATAATACGTATTATTTTGGTGAAGACGATAAAATAAATTTGAACGAATAATAAATATTTTATACTTTAGTGACCAATTCAGGGTACTTTTTTGAAAAAAATAAATATATATACATAAATGATAACAAGCTAGTTGTTTGGAATAGATTGACCTATTGCAGAAATATGCAGTTTACTTAAGTAAAATACTAGTATGTATGTTTGTGTGATATATATGATAAATATTGTTTCCTTTATGATACTGACCAAGATGTCATTTCTTCCCTTTGAAATGACTCGTCTTTACCCTCTACTAGCTATGGAATCAAAAAGTTTACGTAATGGAAAAATGTACATCCGTTTAAAAATTTATGTTCATGGAATATCCCATACGAAATCATCGAGTGTTCTTTTCGTTCCACTTGGCCGAACCTAAAACAAAGATTTATTGCCCAGGTTCGGATGCAACCACGAATCACATAAAATCTGCGGTTGCACTGTCATCCTTTATAATACAAAAATTGTTTCAGTCGCAAAAGTGAATGTCTGCCAGTTACCAGAATTCAATGGACACGTTTACAATGGAGGGTTAATTAATTTTGTACGTACGCTGTGGTATGTGGCCCCGTCAAATGACTGACCTCATTTAAAATGGCCGTCATTTCATGGCTTCAAATATACAAACAAAAAATATAATATCTGTACATGTGGGTGGATGTCATCATATATGGAAATTTCACTCAAGTAGCAGATGAAGTGCACTGAAGCATGGATGAGAACATGCGAGAACATGTTGGAGGTTGTTGGTTTGTGACCTGAATTATGCTGCCAGTGATATGAATTTACTCGGAAACTTTTTCTATTAAAACACGTTTTGTTCTATCTACTACGTTATTACTCTGCTTTAAAGTTATTCTTTTACTTATTAATGCGAAACAAGCCACTGGTTCAATGACTCGTGTGCCATGATGCTACATAACTATAGAAGCTGTATTGTATTTGGTTTGGATGTAGATACTGATAAGACACTCGACAAGGAGGATACCAACATTATCCGAACACGCCATTCGCGAAAGCTTAAGTTTATCGCGTACGATTTACATATATGGAGTCATATATGGGGAAATGGAAGAACTGGGAAGAAGTGGAAACTATGTCTTGTTTAGTAATGAAAGACGAAAAGATGTGGGTCAAACAAATATTCTATTTTTTACTGAACATCCGTCGGTGGTTTTTAAACATCATGTTTCAACGAGATAAGAACATTTTTAAATTATCTTATAACACATTTGAACATGGATAACATAAAGAAACCCAACAATGTCTATTTCTTTCTAGCCACCATGTCTCAAAATGATAAGAAAGATTTTAATTTATCTACAATGCATTTTCCTTTTGAATAGTCAGAAGTCGCTTCTGCCTTTTTAATAAGCATCCTATTTACTGTACACAATATCACTTGAATGATTGTGACCCATCGATTTGCAAATGAAAGGAAGACGTAAATTTCATAATTTAAACAACTCAACACATTTATATTTACATCGACTGCAGAACACTGAAAGGAAAAGAACTCTATGTTTTTCTGAATGAAAAAGATAGTAAAGATTATAAACATAAATCTGAAAATATGTTAATGAAATCAGAAACGGTACGGTACAATTTCTAGATAAGGAATATTAAATTTTTCAACATGTTTGTATTTTAGAACAGTTCCCAATTTCCCTTAAATTTCACTAATAGCAGTTTTTTGACCAAACAGCAAAATATCAGACCCAGAATATTTTAAAATTCAAGCAAACCTAATAGGAACACAATTGGAAAAATGTAATACCATTTTGAAGGCAATGAAGTAAATTTGTATTATTTTATCCCTACTAATAGGATATCCATATGCAATTGAAATGTAAGATAATGTTGAGACAGTCTTCTCAAACAAGGTGAAGAAACCAGAACCAATTTAAAACAAATCGAAGTCGCTGTTTTCAGCAACCTAAAAGTCTGCACGCCTGGGCAAATTCGTGAATTTATTTCGGTCTTAGAACGACCTCTAAGGCGAAAAAGTCGATACTGACTTAGCAATATAGATCCATGGTGACCAATGGAATTCTCCTCAAATTGAGCCATAATATTTCCTTCGATAACCGATTAGGTTGTAATATTTCCAAGACCTAATATTTTGCCAAGACTACTATGTACGAAATGTGAAGAAAATCAAAAATCTAACATTTGAAGGTAGCGTATTTATACCAACTTTAACGGGTTTTGATATACGAGTATTAGGCACATCTATCTTCCAAATTCGTAAGCACAATCATAAAAATTTTAAAAGGAAACCAACTCCGGAGTTGGCAAAATATGAGAAAAGTATGAAAGCCACTTTTTCCCCCAAAATAAAAGTGTGGGACAATGTTGCCAGTAAAACAAAATTTCCAGAATCGGAATTGATTCTGTGAAAGTATTTCTCTTTGACCGTAAATATTCACTACTCAGTTATTGTCTGTCTGAAACTTGACCCACTTTACATCTAGGCAAACAGAAGAGCCGTGATTAACAAATTCATACACTACTAATTTTTCCAGGTAGAAAGAAGATTTCTGTAGATTCTCCGCTATTCAGTATTTGGAAGGATTGCGGTAACATGACTCCATTTTCATCTGATGATGCTTACCATCGTACGAACACGTATGCAGCACATTACTCTTGCCACATATGGTACGAATTGAATCAACAACTGCTTTCCTTATTACCACCACTAATATGATATTGGAACTATTATACGATAAAATTCTATACTATGTAAGGCATTTAAAATTGGGAGAAAGAGCGTATAATTCTGTTAATTTACAGAAACTTCTGTGTTGTCTTCCTAAAAGCTAATGTGTTGTGATCCATTTTATTACGGATGCAAATATACTATGGCTCTATCGCAATAATAAAAATTTATTAGAATTTATTTTTTTTTTTTTTGCAGGTTGTATAGTCATTCCTTTCGCCAATAACTAACAATAACTGTCGCTTAGAGTAAACAATACCAAGAGCAAGAGCCTGATGAAGCCCTACAACTCTTCAGCTGAACACCAAAATCTTTGAGCATCTCGGTCTGGTAGCAACGTAAAATCTAGATATGACTTCCAAAATTAAGATGAAAACAAATGAGCTGCCACACCAATCAAATTAATCCCAAAATCTGAATTCATGCAAATTAGTCACTGGAGCCCATTTTAGACTATGGCCTCTTATAGAGAAGATATCTTACAGCATGTGGTTATCATACAAGGTCAGGTAATTGTATGCTGCCCTACCATTGCTTGTGCCCCAGCGCATTTTCTTATAGTTGACTTAATTAATTTTAAAGCATTACACCTCTACTCCTGTCGTACAAGACAATGTCACAATAGTCTCTAATACGTTTTATTTCAGTTTAATACGAAGTATTTAGTAGGGTTTTACTAAAACATGTTATAATAAAATACTAAATTACATACATCCACAGTTAATGTGCGTAAACGTTTTGAGACTTTTTCTCTTATCTATAAAATCTTTCATTTCTTAAAGGCATCCCACTAACCCACATTTTCGGGTTATGATAATTAAAATCACTATTCCTTCTTCATTACCTAAATTCGGCTTTTAATTTTTATTCTTAAGGCGTAATTTTATAACAAATAAAAGTTATGTCTCAGTTTTATGGCTTTTTATAATGTAATTAGCTAAATGGGCCTTCAAATGCCCAAGGATATAAAATTCCTGAATACATAATCGCGGATATCCTTACAGTTGTGCACTGCTGCTGCTACTGCCACCACTACTACCACTGCGACTACGTGCACGGAAAATATGCTATCAAAATAATAATCGCGTTTGAATTAAGGTTTCGGCTTAAGAACTAAGAATAATACGTACTCGTATTCGTTATCGCAATTGAGTTTGTCATTCCCACTTTATTGAAAGTTAAAAAAGTTGTGCAACAAAAGAAATTGTGGAGCTAGTTTAGTAACAATATGCTGTCCCCGTTACGTGTTAGTTTATAGTCGGATAAAGAATCCAAATGCATAGATGCAACATAAAGGATTTACACTAACTTTAGTATGAGGGATAAACATTGATGTCACGATCCCTATCGAGAAATGAGTAATGTGTTCTGATTGTTCATTTTGTTTGTGACACGTATATATATTATGTTATTGTTCAATGGTTGCTTAGAACGGTGTTTAAAGGGTGAAAGCTTTTGATATCCTTTGTTTCTGAGCAAGAATGCGGATTTGGTGTTGCGGCTGGAGAGCAAGAGTAGGAGTCAAATTTTTTAGTTTAGCTCATCAAATTTAAATATTGCATAAAATGTACATAAAAATATTGACACATACTTATTCCCCTTTTCCGCTTTTTAGCAATATTTTACATTTGACAGGCACTGATAAATTTATTAAAATCTTTTTGTTTTGAAAAGAAATGGAAACAAGAAAATGAGAAATATTTCATGTACGGAGCGAAACCACACCAAAAATTGTTCGTAGTCGCTTATATGAAGAAGTCCGTAGTTCAATTCCAATAAATTATATAACCTATTCTAGTTACCACTATTTTATTTTATTATTAGTTGTTATCAAGCTTTTTATTGGAGGAATTGCGAACAAAATGTGTTGTCGTTTTGAAATTGTCATGATGAAAATTAACGCTAAATAATTTCAAAATCAGGTAAACTTTATCGAGTTAAGTGCCAGTAGAACATTAAACATGTTCTCCATATAAATTGTTCATACTTTTACACATCGAAGGGGATAACCAATAATGCGAAGCATAGGTGGAGATGATGCCTTTGCGCTTCAATTAAGTTTAGTAATTTGAGCAGGACTAAATTCTAAGGGGATATGCCTTCTCGTATATATAATACGAATAAGTATCTTGCAGAAAAATTTTCACTTGAAGAAGGGTATTGGAAGACATGTTCTTGTAAGAGATTTTCGCGTAGAATGGCCACTTTTCTACAGTAAAAATGTCTTCTAAGTCTGCTTCTTTATGAAAAGTGTGTTCCGAAACGTTAATGTACGTAAAAATTATCTTCCAAGGAAAGTTTTTGGTGTGAAAAATGTCGTATAAAACATTTTCTTATTCACGAAGTTTCTTAAAAGTTAAATCTCTTTACAAAAATTTTACTCCTACAGGCTTCTGCTGAAAGTGTGTCTTCCACATTTTCCTACATGAAAAGTACCTTCCGTGACTCCTCTGGATAAAAGGTGATACTTTTCTAAACGAAATACTTGTCTATGAAAGTTTTTTTTCTACGACAAATTTGTTTTTATATGGAAACTGTCTTCCTGGACGCTTTCCTATGTGAAAAGTGTTATCCATGAGAAATTTCTATGAGACAAAGCAGGTCGTTTTCTTTAAATTTTGTGGAGTTTTACAGGGAAACAATTTAGTTTTTGAAAATCTGACGATTTGTATAAGAAATACCGGAATAGGTTGGGCTATTGTCCATTGATAATCCCCCGCTTCAATCTAGGAAAATAATATATTTAGCCTAGTTCGCAACATCTACAACGTTTACAGCCAGTCAACTAGGCTTAAAAGGTCATGAAACATATTTGATGAAACGATATTTGGTAGTTTAAACGCTTATTTCTAGATGTCATATTTTTGGTTCATGGCTTCTTTGCCTCGAATTAAGATATACGATAGACATATATTTTATATTGTTAAGAAATTGAGTTGATAAGAAAATGTCCAATGCCAAGCATCGCTACCGAAACGAAATCAAACTCAAAAATTGTGTTGCTTTCTATCAATTTCTAATATTCGACAGCCAACTGAAAATTGTTTCTGTGATGATTTATTACTCTATCTAAAGAGTGTTTTGGTATGAGCGACATTTTCATTATATTGTATTATAAAAAACAAATTTTCTCCATGCGGGGTTGAACCTGCGATCATGCAAACGATAGTGGCGCCACGTTCGTCTTTTTTTGACGTTTGGAAAATGTAAGCTCAAATGAAAAAATAATAAAGAAATTCATGAAGAAATATTGTAGCAGTCAAGTCTTGCTCGTCAGGCATTGCGAATGTTCGGTAATAGTCAGAACAGTCATTCAATAGATAAATTGATTTCGACGCGCCTTTATATTTTTTGACAATTTCACTTTTTCAGCCGTTGGATGCGGCATTTCAAAATAGTCTTATTTTGCTTAATTGTACGTTAAGTATGAATTGCATGTCACATTGCAACTTCCCATTTTAGAGACTATAAGAATCTATATATATAAAAATGAATATCTGTCTGTGTACAAAAATAGTTTGTAAGAGAACTCCTCTCACACGGCGTACCCGATCTTCATGAAACTTTCAGGGCTTATTCGTGTCGGCCAGGAGAAGGTTTTTAACTATGTCCGAAGGTCGAAATACAATTCGGTCCTATTGGACAAAGGGGCGTGGTACCTCCCACACAAACAAAAAATTAAAAATCAATTATTTCTGCTCCTGCTTACGGTATTTGAACAAAATTTGGTGCGTAGGTTTGGTGTACATATCTTAAGTGCTACTGCAAATATGGGCGGGATTGGACAATGGGGCGTGGTACCTCCCATACAAACCATAAATTAAATATCCAATATTTCTGCTCCTGTTTACGGTATTTGAACAAAATTTGGTACATCGGTTTGGTGTACATATCTTAAGTGCTGCTGCAACTATGGGCGCGATTGGACTATGGGGAGTGGCACCTCCTATAAAAACCACAAATTAAAAAGCAATTATTTCTGCTCCTGCTAACGGTATTTAATTTTGTATTTCGGTTGAGTGAACATATTTTAAGTTCTTCCGCAAATATAGGCGTTTCTTATTATAATAGACCGATTGGCATGAAACATTTCCAATAAAAATAAAATTTGAAGGCAAAGCAACGGTTGCCGGGTCGGCTAGTATTGAATAATTTTAAGGTCGTTGTAAGTGAAAAACCTTCCTATTTGTTTTTTTTTTTTGTCTTACCAAAACGCAAATTTCAAATGCTTTAAACGCACATATCACATTTCCTATCACATATCAATAAAATTGTATTAGGAAGCAGGCGACGAAGTAAATAATGTTAAAGGAATTTCTCTTTTAAGGAATGTTAAGGACTACCAGGAAAGGAATGTTAAGAATTACTGTAGAAAAATATAAAAAAAAAACATCTAAATGAACTTTTCTCATGATTTTCAAGAATAAAGGACATTTTCCATCATTATGTGTCCTCGATACAACTTCTTCAATACATATAAGTTTGGATCCCATTTAACATGTGAATGCCAAAATCGCAAAAATCTGACATTTAATGATTTTATTATTTATTTGGATGAATCTAGCACTTGCAAAACTCAATTAGAATGAAGTCTTGAATGAAACACAGTCCGCAAACTTTGGAGACCATTCAGCGTAAGTTGTACCCAATGCATAAATTCAAAATTCAGAAAAACCACAAACACTAAACACTGCCAAAGCGTCTATTGTCTTACCAATTATGGCAATCCGTTTGCATAACAAAGTTATAGCAATAGTTTTGTCAGTACCTGTTTCAGGTCTATATTTACTTTATTTGGTAAAGTTTACCTATGGTTAGAATTATGTAATCCAAAATGTCGCCCGATGGCAAAATTTTTGGTATTTCAGAATTGCTTTTTGGTAGACTTGTCCCTTCGTATAGTCAAAAGCAGAAATTGTGACTTAGACGACCTTATATTTTTAAATCATATGTAGTGTAATTGATGTTGTGCAATATTCCTTATTCACGAATTAGGTACATTAAAATGGTAACATAATTTGCTTTTAATGTTCCGGACCTCTGAAAAAAATAATCCTGTTTATCGACGAATCCAAATGCCGAATTAAGTAGCTTTCACGATTACTCGACAACCGACATGAAGGATGATAGGTTGTTATATCGGCACCGGAACTTAGAGGTATAATAAAAATAAATCCATTACTTTTCCAATAGACATCATTAGTAATCTGAATCTCGCGTTGTACAAGTATGACCGAGTTACGCTAGACGGCATTAGACAGATAAGGTTTCGTAACCAAAAAGTGCTCTTACAGGTACGTCAAAAATGGACATCAACAGAGAGAAAATATAGCATAGTTTGTAATTTTTCTTTGATTAGGAATGAAACGCCCGCGGCCGCAAATGTGAATAGTGTTTTTGGTCCTGGCACCATAAACTCAATCATGGTTTCGTTGAATTGTTGAAGACTCGAATTTGTTGAAAATTAACCAAGTTTTTTGCATTAATCTTGATACGTATTGAGTTCTCGTGCAAAGTTCAATTTCACTCTTGGTATCCTTTCCCCCAATTAAACAACTTTTCGAAATGTAATCTCTTCTCAGCAATTTCTGTTTAAAAAGCCGTAGTTCCGTAGAATTTTCCTTATTGCATTTGGTAACAATTATCTGAAAAGCTTGAGAACATTAACCAAGTTCATACTGGTATTTCCCATATGATTGACCAACATAGCCCATATATTCATAGTCTCAATAAATTGCAAGCAGGTGTACTGAATACAGTCAAGTTTTGGAACACCTTACTTGTTTGGAGAACTAAGTTCTGGAATGAAGAGCATGCCAAGTGTTTCCTATATAAATTAACTGATTTTTGAAATTGAATTTTTTTCCTGTAACTTCTGATTCGTAGACCGTAACAACTAACATTTTTATTCATTGAGTTTTATTACAATTTTGGCAAAAAATAGAACATATCAATTGATTAATCGCTCCTGGAACATCTCATACAAATAACCCATTTTGCCCATATATCATTAAGTTCATATCCTTTATCTAATCGTATTAAATTCTATTAAATTTGCTGCAAGCTAAGAGTTTGTTAAAGTAATAGAATGAAAGTAATGATTATCGTCACGCCCCTTCTGGTTGCAAGCACACAAATTTGAGTATTTTCTGAATTTCAAGTTTGCTTCTGTAACAATTAATCAGTAGGTTGCAGCAATCAATTTCCAATTTCAAATGGTATTAAACTTCATGTGTTACAGCATTCGTTATTTTAATGAGAAATCTCTTGCAAATGTGCCAGACATTAGTAACATACTGATTGCCAGTTAACGAAGAGGGCAGGTAGATGGACAATGACAAGAAAATGTTATGCTATGCGTCTGAACCGTGTGTTAAAAACACAAGCTTGTACCTTCCACCACAATAGTGGTTTAGGTTGTTATAACAAGAATGTAAACCAGAATAGGCAGAAAACAAAAGAATATCATTAGCTTGTTTGCTGGACGAGAAATACTAGAGTTTAATAAATTGTAAAAGCAATGTTGGTAATGTATGGACCCAGTAAATGCCCGTAGTTTATGTGGTCCCGCATCATCGCAAAATCTCTATGCAGCAACAAATGTAATCATTGTCATTGTCCTACTCATCCCCAAATATAGATTACACACGGCACACACACACACATACATAACATAAACTAAAAAAAAGCCATAAAAACAAAAACAAATACTAACATCTATAAAAACACACACAAACGCACAGTCACTAACAAATGAAATGTAAACATACTTGTAAATTGTTACTATTCTATGTAAGTGTTGTTGTTGTTGCTGTTGATGCTGTATTTCTACTAATGCCTGCTCTTTTTGTTATTGTGTTCAATTGTTAATGCTCATACACTACATATGTCCCCCTCTACACATATATGTACACTAAGCGTCCATACACACAACATAATAATAGTTATCATAAACAACGAGTAACCCTTCCCTTCCGTCTGCTAGTGTTTGCACGTGTGTGCACATGTGTGTGTGTGTGTGTGTGTGTTACAATGTGATGTGTTGTGATGCGGTATGGTGTAGTGTACCGTGAGTGAGCATACAAGCTTTAATGTGTTTGTTGTTTATTGGGGGATTTTTAAGTTATTGGTGTTCTCCTAATGGTTTAGTGCTAGAGGTGCTATTTAAGTTGAACGGATGGATACGAACGTGTTTAGGATTTCAAGTGGCTGCAGTCATTGTTTTTAGTCCAAATCGCTTTATTGTTGTACATCGTTGTTGTTTATGGCTGTTGCCGCTACCAAACTGATGGCAACCGATGACAAGCAGCCGGCTGCTGTCGAATGTGCTTCAATTGCTGAGGTGCTCGATGATGATGTTCCTACTGCCGTACAGTTTTGTCCCCGTTGCCGTAACTGTTTGAATGTGGTAATCCCTTAGGGTATTTGATGTGATATTTTAAAATTTTCAAACGATGTGAAAGGCTAATGTACACTTTGCTATTTGGATTCGCAATTACACTTAACAGATACAAAAGGATTTTCATTTATTTTTTATTATTGTTATTTTTTTTTCGATTTCTTCGTTTTCTTTTTTACTTTAAACTTTTCTAACAACAATTTTCTAACAAATACAATATAGGTCACTTTATCTCATGCACTTAAGCGGCAATACACATGGAAGCCGCTTGAATTTGGCTCAAGTAAAGGCATTTTAGCCATTCCACACTATTTCCTCTGTTTCCATCACCACTACGGATACATTTACACACACACGCTCATGAACATGCAGGGCCACATAGAGCAACAGAGATAATCACACAAACATATCCTTAAACACTTTGCATTGAGGAATTTTTGTGTTAGAGTCTTATTTGTTGTTATTGCCCTTTGGTTGTGTTTCTGTGGATGCTTAAAGCTTTTGTTGTACAACCTAATTTTACCGAACGGACAGACGGCTATCCCTTCTCCGCAGCATGCGACATCGAGTGTGACACAACCGTCAAGTGTACGCTTTAAAGTTGAACTGCGGAGCTCTGGCAGAGCAGTGTATTTTATTGTCTACACTTTCATTGTTACGCACCGGGATACTATAATTGTTGCCCTTTTCGATGATATCCTCTTAACATTTCAACTGTTTTTGCCATAAAAACATCTCGCATATTACAAAGTTCTCTCTCCGCTCTGGGACATGTTTTAACTTTTGGCTTTCATGTGTTCTCTCTCCTCTAGCGCTGTTGGTTAACAGCTTAAGAGTACGTGAGGAACTCCTCAGCTGTTAGTCTTAACAGGGCAAGAGAACAAACATCTGCCGTGTTAAAGGTGGCATAAAGAGCATTCAAAGAGTATAATGAAAGCTGCTGCTACGCGCGAGATTAATTAAAAAATTACTTAATTACATTTGGTTGTAGAAGATTCGATTCTTTCAAGAACCGAGCCAGATTTCCACAAAAACTTCGAGTCAATTCCAAATGAACCAAGAATCAATTTTTGAAGAATCCGATGTCATTGTTGTCGAAGATCGGATTGGAATAAATATTTTTATAACCACCACTATGGAATCTTCAGTTTGATATAACTAAAAATCCTCATCTGAGACTTCATAAAGTACAAATATTCTTAATTGTCCTAAAAATAGATATCGTTCTGAATATGTCTGTCTATCTGCGAGTCTGTTGAAGGCGATAACACTACAAATGTCAAACGATCTCAACTAATCACTTTAAGTTTGAAAGCGGCAAAATAAGAACAGTATAAAAAAAGACTTGTCCTTGTAAGGACTGATCATACCTGTAGAGAAAGGGGCATGTTTCAGAAAATTTCTAATGATTTTTTAACTCAGTAAAAGAAGTCTTCTTCACATTTTCATGGAAGTTCTTATAGTAATAACAAAGCGGTCATTTTGATGAATTTTTCATTTGACCAAAGAAATTTTGTTTTTGGATTGGAGTTTTCAGACCAAAATAAGACCATACCAGAGTATTTCTATCAAATGTGATTATGTGGCAGTTGAGTCCAAAAAACTTAATTGTATTTAAGTGTAACTCAGTTAAATAAGAACTACCGAGTTTGCTTATATTTGAAATCGCTATAAAAGTGCTTCTTTGGAAATGATAAATATGCGCATATTGCAGTATTTGAACTGATGAAATTGTTACTGTTAATGAATTTCAGTTGTTTTTGCTGGGTATTTTTTCGCCAACTGAAAATAATATGTTATGATTTTGCACAAGTGTTTAAAAGAACAATTCTAATCAAATCAAATCATTTTTAAGGCACTCCTTAATTATGGACAAAGTTATTGAAAAATTATGAATTTATCGGAATAACTAACAAAGTCGATATTAAGTGTTTGATAAGAAAGAGCCCCTGGCGGGCACAATTTTACAGTGATGGTTCGGTATGATGTCCTTTACAATCTGGACCGCAGGTTGCACATGTAATCAAAGTCGAATAAATAGAAAAAAACCGGCTCATATTAATATATAAGGACCGGAACATGGTTTGGTGTAATGACATTTTCTTTGGTATGCTTGACATTTTCATTGATTCTTATGTATGGAAACTCTGTTGGAAATGGCGTGAATATTGTATAACACAAAAAACCAGTACTGAAAATTTCAGTCGGCTGGACAGACTTAAATAAACAGTCACCCAATGTCCTTTGTATTGGCGAAAATTGTGGGAGGTTCTAAGAAATATTCTGAATTATAGTTGGATTAAAATAGCAAAATTCTGACTTTCTAAAATCTTCCGATTAAAAATCATGTTAAATATATTTTTCTTTCGCGGAACTAAGTTTATTAAACGTCTGATGTGGGCCAAGTTATGTTGGTGATCTGGTCGGTTTTTTTCCAAATTTTGTAAATAATAATGCAATAAAATTGACAAAGAGTTTAAGTTACTACTATCTGCGAATTAGAGTATGCAGCGCATAAATTAGATTTCGATAAATCGGTCAATCTGTATGGAATTGTACCAGTATACAATTCTCTCTATTTTTACTTTTACATCTTAGTTCACCAAGCGCATTTTACCAAATTTAATGGAGGTTAGTGCAATTGCTTGAAAGAGAGGCGAACCAATGCATATGTGGGTTAAATCGGTCATTTGTATGAGTGGTAGTGGAAAACACGTTGTTGTATAAACTAATGCCGTTGTCAAAATGTAAGTTACTGTTTCTATGGTTAAGGAGTTACAACATGTATGGATGTAGCAGAAACAGTAGATCAATATAGCCCATTTACATTCTACGACTACAATCTTCCAAAAAATTGGGTTACGCCCAGTTTCAAAGAGCTTTATAAAAATTTACAGCAGTTATCATATCTATCGGCCAACCAGTCAGGCAGATGGACAACGCCCATTAGACTTAACATGTCATGAAACACATTTGGTAAAAAAGTACTTAATGCTTTATATGATTCTTCCCGGAAATTACGCTTTTGGTGTATCAAATCACACATATATTCATTCGGGTGGAGGTATAACTAGGATTTTCTATTAAAAATGCGAATTGATTATTGCATATGAGAAGAAGCTGTTTTTGACACTTCTGACGATGAGTCCGTACATTATTTTCAAAGCTATTAGTCGCAGCCAAACTTATTGCGCCTGCCTAACCTGACAGCTTTGCACCTGGTGTAAAAACACCGGATGATGTATGGAAGCTCATGGCTTGCTATAACCAAAATTTGATGAATGATATTCTTCAGTTCTTTGTTACAGTGTCTTGGCCCACACACTGTAACCGGCATCTTGAAAAAATTGGTTCTGAATTTTTTTTAGTCTCAATTTGTTATCATGAATATGACTTTTCTAACAGTAGTGAAAAAGATGTGATACCGCACAACCTGTTAATACAGTGATAAGTCTAATTTAATGGTTTTTTAAGCAGTATCAATTTCGTTATATCATTTGCCGTTTTCGGAAATCGACAACTAGTAATTTGGGGCTACGTTTGAGATTCCTTCTGAGCTGAACTTCAATTGTTATATTATTAGAACCGAACAGTTTCCAACTCCAAAATTAAAGGAAAAAAAAATTCCCTTGAATTTCATAAATCCGATACAAACGACCTTCAATTTACCTGCTATTCCACACTTCAGTTTTTGAACTTTTTTCTCTTTTTCCTTTTTAAAGAAAGAAAGCCATTTAAATTGGGTCCGAAAGTCACGATTATATAAGCGACAGTCGCGTATGTTAACTTATGCGTGACTCTTAGCTGTGTTCCAATAAATGGCATCAGTTTTTCTGTTCCTTCTTTAGTTTTAGAGGATATACCGGAAAAACGTTTCACAAGTTCAACTATTTGCAACATTCACAAACTAAAATCTATTTTGGAATTCTCAAAATAAAATTTTGTAAGCTTAAGCTTTTGTTCATACAGAAACACAAAAGTAGCTTAAAAATGGTATTTTGTTATTAAACTCATTGAAGTATTTTTACATTTCCACCTGATTGTGATGTGTGAAAAAAGTAATAAAGAATCGATAAAACACACTCACAATTTGTATGTAACTTATAGAAAATTTTAAAAAATTAGATAAATAGATAAGATAAAGAGAAGTAGATAAAAGTAAATAAACTGTTTAAAATTCTCCAAAAAGCGAATGTAAAAACCGGATAATGGAGAGCTATTCTATAGTACTGATTTCTTGCTTATCGTTATGCAAACAAACAATTATGTTGAAGAAAATTTTGTAATAATTTTGATAACATTTAAAGCCAACAAGTGCAATAATTGCATAGATGTACATTTTGATAGAACAAGAATAAAATTCTAATAATAAAAAAAAAATCTAATAATAAAATTCTAAATTTGTTAAAGTTTAGCTAAAATAGTTTTATAGAAAGACAAAACATTCAATAGAAATGAATTTTTAATAGGTATTATTAGCTTATGAACACAATTTTGAGGTACTATTAACCAGTACCTGAGGTACCTTATTTAACCAGCAATAAATCTGTTTGAAATTACTATGAATAAAGTCTTTAGTATTTAAATATCTGATATCTTTGCAGCTGCCACGAATAAAGGATCATACGCAAAATATATTTTGTCATACAAATACTTGCTCTTAAATATTGGAAAGCCAATTAATTTTCGAAATTTTTGCAGCGAGTATCTCACGGCTCCCATTCAATCAGAACTTTCGTGACAGCAATGTGGTAATCTGGATACTAAGATCTATCTGAAACAACACGCAACGCATTGTGTGTTAATAGTTTTGGTTTTGTTAGTTTTACAGAGCAAGGAAGAGGAAATGTTCAGGAAGATCAAAAGAGAGAACGTAATTCTTAGAATGAATATTATGATTTTAGTAGAATGAACGGAATTACAACCCGTTAGAACCAATTGCAGAAGAAGTTACTCTGGCAAAGCGCTGGTTCTAATAGGTTACCCATTTAGTAGTTTCAAAACCGGCGGTCTGCAAAGGCCTATACATAACCGTAATGTAATCACTGCCAAAAATATCGCTTTGTAAGTGAAAATGTGGGGGATAATTCGAATTTGTCGATTCCAAGGCGTTCTCAACAATTGAGCATTCGACTTATCAGTAAAATTCACCTCGGATGAGCGGCCAACTATAAATTAGATAAAAGACATGGGACGAATGACGAGATTCGGTGTAAATTCTCCGTTTGCAAATCGGAATGAAATATGCTTGCGCTATTCAATGCTACATTTTTCGAATTCAGTTTTATATTTATATCAATATATTTATTTTTTCCTTTGTCTTACATATCTTTTTTTCAGATTTGTAATCTTCCTATTATCATTTCAATTTCTAATTTTATTGTGCTTAACTTATGCGCTACCATTTTAACCACAACCACCAAACGTTTCGTATTAGTTACCTTATAAACCACTACTTCGTAGTCTGTGCGTGAAATTGATATCCGTTCTTCAAAATTATTTGCTTAAGACATCCTGCATAGCTTAAGCTCTTGGCATACTCTGCCAACTGCCTTCCATAAAATTCAATCCTACGCAATAATCATGTGTGATTGTAAACCAATAATGCGCTTGGAATTTTATTTGCTTGTTACTGACTCTTCGAATTAAAATATCCACCTCACTTTCACTAAAACTTTTATGCGGTTCGTAAATATAGACTTAAACAAGAAATCATTTCATTAAAGAACCGTAAAGGAAAGTTCCCTTACTTTTGTCTCTTAACTCAATAGTTTCATGTAAACTTGTCCGTTCACTTGCCTTTTAAGCCGATAAATGTATACGCTTGTGTTAGCCGCAATTTGTTGTACTTTTCCAGAGAAAGGAAAACACAGACACTTCACCGAAAGTGGGACCATGACTTACTTCGTCAACTAACTTACCAGGCATACAATCAATGTACGAGTATGAATGAAGTGTATGCGTTGTGTTGAGCAGATTCTAATTTTACATCCAGATCGATAAAAAAAACGTTTTCACTGATTGTAACTGTAACGACAAACCTACCGTCTAGAAGACAAACGGTGGCACAACGATGGAAGAAGTGAAAATGAAATCGAAGAGGACAATCGCTTATTTTTCTTACAAAGTGTAACTTTTTTATACGCCCTTTGGGAAATATCAAATAAAATTTCGTCCGTCTCAAGTTCATTTACGGACTATGCAATCAATGAATAGTTACTGGAATGCCAAGAGATATCCGTATGCATATAAATATACTTTATATTAACTGAATGAGTAGAGAAAAAACGAAAAGCATTCATCTGAGTACTGCTCTATAGATATCAGCTTTTAGAGTGCGATATTTTAAAGTTTGACCTGAGATTCACATAATTGATTTTTAGAGTTGATTGAGCGATATGAGTCTGTATAGAAAACTGGCTATCATAAACCTTTATGAAACTTTTCAAAACTTAACGTAGCTAAATATTTCGTCGTATCTCAGCTGGGTATTGTAGACATGCTATATCGGCACACCCCTTCTGGCATCTTCCACACAAATTACCTAACTGAACTCATATTTTTTTATCGAATATTTTTCAATAAGAACCTGGCGATTTTCTATGCACCGTCTGGCACTTCACACGCTTTTTTTTAAACAGTGCAGAGGGATGTTTGTCAAAGATGTATGTAAGTTAGTCCACTCGACTAAATTTTGTTATCTGATTTTTCGATATTATTCTTTTCTCTTGGGAATATCTGTTGAGAAATTAATTTACTCTCGTTTTTAACTAGCACGTTTTTAACTCAAGTTTTAATATGATTTGAGCTTATTTAAGCAGATGACAAAATTTTATATTTTTTTTTTATTTTTATTCCTTTGAATCGTGTTCGATTACTATTTTTGATTTTTAAAAATAAAAAAAAAATCATGTTTTTCTTCTTTTAACTTGAAATCAAATATGGTTTTTATAAAAAAAAAATCAATTTTTACTTTTGTGTATGATTTTAATTGTTTTTCTTATTTTTTAATTTTGAAAATAAAAATAAAAATCACTCATTAAATTCAAAAATATAAATTAATCTGCAATTTATAACTTATTATACCTGATTCATACCAATAATAATTTAGAAATTAATAAATTGAAATACAGGAATTTCCATATACTTCATTTACATCTCAATAATTAGTTTTATCTGTCGTACAAAGCATCCCAATAACCGTTATTTGTGATATCTCCTTTAAGCGATTTCTTCGGTGTTTCAAATTTTTATTGTCATTTCAAATGATATATATTTTTATTCCTTGCTATAAAGAGATCTCGGAGATATTTTTTTCACCGAAAATTCATACCAGAGTTGGCGAATATGAAGAGTTCGCCATCAGAAAGTCATTTTCGTAAAAATTCGTCGGCATTACAACTGAAAAAAATTTCAGTTTTAGATTATGTAAATTCAAAAGTTTTGTAGCGAAACTTTGAAAACACTGATTGCCTTTTGCCTCATATGATTAAAAACTTATATGCCTTCGTGATATAAACACAGAAATTGTCTGTTATCAATTCGATATAATTCACTCATCTGGGTTTACAATGAAGAACCTTGTATGGAAAAACTTTCAGGGGGAAACAATCATAACCACAACATTAATATTTGTTAATTATTTATTTAAAACTAATGCGGCTACTTTTTATTTTTATTATAGTATCTATATTGGTTATATTTGTAATAAGGGATAATCAGGTATGTGATACAAAACGTTTTCGATTTAAAATCGATGCAAAAACGATTAAAGTTGTGATGCACATCTTTTTATCGATTTCATTTCGGTTTGAGCTGAAATCGATTTCGATTTCATTTTCCATTTCGTTCTATGGAAAATATGGATAAGAAAGGTGTGACAGAAAAGGAATTACCGTTTTCATTTACGATTTTAAATCGAGTAGTCTTTGTGTGGCGATTTTGCAAAGTCGCATTTCTTTATTCGGAAGAAAAATAATAAATTGCGAACAATTAAAAACTAAAGTGAAGAAATTTTGAAATGTAGGTATTTATATCAAACATCTGATAAAACACAGACTTATTTTGTATATTTCAGAGGAAAGCACGCTTATAGCTTCGTTGTTTGTATTATTTTCTAAGGAAGGTTCGTCAGTATCGGAATCTGCTGTTAGTCTACTTCTTGATGGATGTTGTAAAACTTACACATGTTGTGAAGAGCACAACAAATGTTAATTATTTTTACGACTTTAGACGGCTTATACCATAATGCGCGAGACAAACACCTGAATCTTGTTTTAAGAACACCTATTGTTCTCTCTATTATATTCCGTCTTGAAGCGTGTGCTTTGTTGAACTTGTGCTCAGGCGAACCAGCAGTTGGATTTCTGTATGGGGTCAAAACAAATGGCTCAAGTCCATATCCAGAGTCTGCCGGAAGCCATGAACCACAATCTCCATTTTCATACATGGAACAATAAAAGTCTTTTTGGACGCTTAAATTCCTCACAAACGAATCATGACTTGAACCTGGTCGCGTTGCATCCACAGCCAAAATATTCATTTTATAGTCGCAAATCTAAAAAAAAATTGAATTAATACAAAATTTACACATATATAACTCATGTAAATTAACTCACAGTCATGGCATTTATGCAGTAATATCCTTTTCTATTATAAAACAAATGTTCCTGAGTACCTGGTTTAATTATGGTAATGTGGGTACCGTCTATGCAGCCAACAACACCTGAAATTCTGTATTTATTAAAAAAATGTTTTTTTGGACTTCAACATTTCTTGTGGCTCAGCGGAAAGTTTTATCCAGTATTGGCACAACACCTGCTCCAGGAGAACAACCATGCGTCCAAATTTTTTAGAAAATATGGTGCGGTGCATAGCTATGGCAACATCATTCCCCACAGAGCGTTGAAAGCAGCCTTCAGCGAAAAATCTGAGCGTTGCTGCCAACTGGATTGCTAATGGAATGGACGAGGGTGTAACACTTGTCCCAAGTTTATCCATTATCCAAATAAAGGCTTCTTTATTTAAGCGAAAGCATTCTACAAAACTATAAACAATTATGTATTACTGAAACCTTGGGATAACACATTTGGTTTACTTTTTCCCCGGCAAATCTAGTGGGTTGGAAGCATCGCGTAACTTTTTCCTTTTAATATTTTCTTCTTTATTTGATGCATCACTTAAAATTGCGGACACTTCGACAATAAACAATGTTATAAAATTATTTTTCAGCTTACACTTGTTAGTTTGCTTCTTGTTGTGCAAACACTTGTATTTTAAAACGTAAACAAATGCTCTGAGTTGTATTTTGCAAAAGAATATGGTGGAAATGAAACACAACTGGAAAATGAAATCGATACGATTTCTGTCACAGCTAAAATCGATCTGTTCGTTTTGATACTTCGTTTTCATTTGAAAACGAATCGATTTGCATCACATACCCCAATATTCCGAAATGTTTCGCACATATAAGGATTCAATTTCTAGACAGATTGAGGCAAGTTTTATAACCGCAAAATTAACCCCCAGCAATCCTTAGTTTGAGTATCATTGCCACAAATAATTAAGAAGTAAGAACATACGAAACATTTTTGCGACAATAAAAAAAAATTACAGAAATTCGTAGAATTAATACGATCTCATACTCAGCACAAATAATGAACTAAGACTAAATCTGCGCATGAAAAATTAGGAATGTAATTTTGTATAATGTAGGCTAACTTAAACACAGGATAGCTGATTAATGTTACATTGACAGGCTACCATTACAGGCTAATACATGTGACAAACTTCATCATCTCGCTGAAATCACACAGAGTAAGCGGGAATTCTTATGTGGTTTTAGAAAGAAAAAAATCTTTGAATTTCTTTAAATAATATCACAGTAACATCGGCCGCCACGCATTTTTACAGAAATTTGTTACATAGTTTTACAAAAAAAAAAAAAATAAATAAATAAATAAAATAAAATAAAATAAAATATTTCTCAATAATTTTTTTAATTAGTTAATATCTAATCAAAAATGAGTTGATAAAATACTATTCTTTTGAATAATCCTAAATCCTGTAAAAATTGCGATTCATTTTCTCCAGAAAAATATAACAATATAGCAAAAGAAAACTTTTCTGATATCCATTACTATTTTACCATTCCAGGTTTAAAGCTTTTCTCGCATTTACTTGCTTTTGCAAAATGCCAGTTTTTTTTTACATTCTACTATCACAATAATTATATACAAATAAGAAATTCCAACTAATGACTTATTTTGCATTACGTGAAAATTAAGTTCCAGATAAGACGGATAATATGAGTACGTAGGAAAAGTGACTAATAATAATATCCTTCTAGGTCGCAACTCCTCACTGATTCTACTCTCCGTAAAAATAATATACAAATTTATATCATACTTGGTTGGAAATATTATTCGGCGTGCGAACACTTGATTCCAAATATTGCATATACTCATGTTCACCCTCAAATATCTCTCCAGCTGTAATTAATAGTGCAAATTATAAACTAGATAAAGAAATTCTTTGTTTCAAAACTTATACAAGAATTTTAAGTCGGAATAAGCCATACAAAAATTTCTCAGAATGTACAGAATTGAAAATTTTTTTATAAAAAGAATGTTTAATCAAGAAAAGAATTACTAGGAAATCATCTACGCTTCCTGGAGCGTTATAGTAATTTGAGATTTATAAAAACTTAAATATTTACATGCACTCAATATTTATATGTATGTTCTTAGAGCCTTATTTACAGAGAGACCCAACTTAAGTCCTAAAAGGAACACTGATTAGTGAATATTCGAAAAGTATTTGTGTCCATAGAGAAGGTTGAGGATATTGATAGACTTTAAATAATAACAGGGAAGTACTGGTAACATTTTTTCAAAAAAAGCAAAAAGGCGTATAAAATTTACCATTCGTATTCAATTTTCCCTGTCGTTGTTTTCATATCCACCGCCATTTTGTCATTTTGTTTCTAACAACCAGAAATATTTATCTGAGATCTCATAAAGTATATTCATATTAAAAGGTCTAAAAAGTAATACCAATTTAAATATTTCTAAGTTGGCAATACTGCAATTTCGTATCATAAACACCGTTAGTGTATGAGTTACGCTTGGTGTTGTATTACCCATATAATGATTTAATCAATTTTTGCAAAGCGGAATTTTTTTGACCAGAGGAGATCTATTAAATTTTGTTTGCAGAAAGCAAACACCACTTTATAAAACGCTTTACTACGTAAAACTACACTTAGGTCTGTACTGCGAAAAGATCGTATCAAAATCGTTGAAAAATTAAAAGTTACATTGGCTGTTTTCAAGTTTTGCCAAGCATTGTAAAAAGATGACGTGGATAAATTGATACAGCAGTCTATGAAATAGGAAAAACTAGGAAAAATTTAATTTCGAAGAATCGGTCCAATTTAATAGAACGTAACAGAGGCGGCACTATTTCTCAAGATTTACATCGAATTATAAATCAATACAATGGAAAAAATCTAAGTCATTGCAGCCTACAAAATTAGAAATTACTGAGGAAAAGTTGATTTCCGAAATATCTTCCAGTTTGCATGGGAAGTACCTGAACGAGTTTAACTATACCATCCATCCGAAGTGTTTCGTCGATAAAGGTAAAAACAAAAGCCATGATCCTGCAAATGTGAATAGTATTTATAGTACTGATACCGTAAGAGATAATTATGTGCAATTTAGGTTTTGTCCATTTTTTCCACGCCAGTTGTCGAGGCCGGTTTTTTGAAAATGTCGACAGAATAATCGAAATTGAAGTTGAACACTGCACAACTAATCAGTTGAATAAGGCTGGATCGAACAGACGAGTTGGCAAAAAGACCGCATGAGTGGAATTTTTATCCGCAAATCGGTGCTTAATCGCAACAAAACCGGTCAATTTTCGGGACGGATGGTGACTGGCGGTGAATAGTGGACCACTTATAACAATGTCAGCCGAAAATAGTCGTAGTGGCGGAAAACGATCATGCTAGGATTGAAGATCAGAAAGGTTTTCTTCTATGTTTGGTGGCATTGATAGCGAATTACCTACAATGAGATAATGCCTACAATCAAACTCCAAGTTCGGACCTGCACCGTCAACGATTAGACCTTCTGAAGGAAACAATCGGCCAGAGGCGGCCAGCCTGGACCAGTTGGTGAATAATTGTGTGGCAGGACACACACATCGATAATAACTCGCCAGAAACTCCGGTAGTTGGATTGCATTGGATGCATTCTCCTTATAGTCCGTAATTGCTGTAAAGTTTTTATAACCTTTTCTTGTCTATATCAAATGACTTGCTCGTAAACAATTTGCATCAAGAGAGGATTGTGCAAATTGACTGTCCCATTCCTTTGTCAATCTATTAGATTCATTTTTGAATAAGTTTGTTTTTCTAAAAATTAAATATATACAATTCTTTACCTTAAAAACAGGTTCGATTTCAAGTGTAGTCTGGCCAATAAGTGATTTTTATTCCCTCTGAAATCTGTGTAAAATAGATCTTTTCCAATGCTTCTGCGGTCCACTACCATGGTATTTGTTTGGCCCGTAATATTTTTAATTTACGTATCTCAACCTAAGCAGATAACAAATTTGAGTATGTCTAAAATTACTAAATCTCCCTCATCACTGTTCCTACAGCTTTTGCAACAAACACTAATCTATTCTTATATTTGGCATTGGAAAAGAAAACGGAAATTCAAATTTAAACCTAAAAATGGTAAACTTCAATTATAACTATGCGGGGAGTTATTGAAGCCTTAGAAAGGAGCCAAAAACAGATTAAACCGTACGCCGCTTAAGGAATTCAGGTGCCCAGCAAATTTTAAATGTAAACAAAAGTGTCAACTTTTGACGCCAAGCGATTATGTTTATCGACAAAGAAAATTGTTTCTCCAACGCACCAAACGAAAATGGCGTGCACACATTTCCTTCGGTTCGCCCTGGCTTACGTCATATTCTGGTGTATGGGAACATCATTTCAACTTGACAATTTTGATTCAGATTTTCATTACAATAAAACGTAAACGAGCACTTGAATTCTGACTGCCATTTGCAATGTAGCGACGATGGGAAGAAAACATGTAATGGGTGACACCAGCAACGACACCACAGATATCAACACTTTTGTTCTTCAGAAGAAGAGGCAAACATAACAATAGCAGATAGGCGGCAAAAAAAAAAAAACTCATAAACACAAGCAAGAGGATAACAAGAAGAAGAACAAACTCAACAGAGTTTGAAGCTGATTCAAAATTTGCATCGGCGGCGTAAGACTGTTTTTGATAGGCGGCGGCGGCTTAAACATTGGCTGATCAAAATATTTGATCTGAGAAGTAATACTGCTTGAGGTGAATACAAACCTTAAACTAGAAAACATTAAGAAAGGTAATAACATCAATGTTTAATAAAATCTCTACAACAATTTTTTACGTATTTAAAAGTGTTTATATATTTAGAAGACCCAATCGTTACTCATTTTGACCCAGTTGTTAATTCTTTGATCGTATAAAAAGTGATTTAGTTAACCATAACTAAACACCGTCTCATAATCAATTCAGTAAAGCTTACACTATACCCCAGTTCATTTGGAAAGTACATCGATTTTTTCAGTATTATTTACTTAGGGAAAGGATAGTTATAAGAACTTTTATTTCTTCATGGATAAATATCATATGGATAATTGTTTAGAGTGCTCTTAAACCGAGAGAGCTAACTGTGTAAGAGTTTGTGTGAAAACAAGTGCTCTGAAAGTGAGGCCTCTAAATGGAATTTATAATGTTAAAGTGTGTAAAAAAGAACTAAGTCAATATTACGCACTAACCCGCAACTGCGAATACACTTACATCATACTCCTATCCCCCTATATCTCATCAGCTCGCATCGACTACCAAAGAGCGCTTGAAAGATATTTTATGCTTTAATCCATTTCATGTTTTTTTATTCACATTCTGTCGAGAATCTACCAAATGAACGACAATATTGTGCTTTGAGAGGAAATTTTATTCAAATTCAGTGGAATTTACACCACTCTCTAATCGGTGTGTATGGTATCGCTTTTTTTCATTATTCACGTATTCCTCTGTCGGAAAATTCTCCCATTCGAATAAGAGATCTGCTAGTTTTAAAATGGCGCAAGCAAAAATGCAATTTCGAGTCAACATCTTCGCGGCTTATTGCAGTCCATTTAAGGCTTCCCAAAAAAAGCCAGGAGGCGTCGGCATGCCGATCGGCTTCAACCTCTGATTCGCTCCCCACAATTGCGTACATTTGTACTTGTCTTACTGTCATTGGAGGATTCCATGATGGGGCAAGGAAACATTTTTGATTTTATGACAACTAAAGTGGACGACTGCTGGTCGCAGGAGTATCAACTCTCCCGAAAACTGTTTACAGACGGACTGACTCTACGCCAACATACTCGTACATGTTCTGGCTTTCAATGCATTTGCGAATTGTTTTGCTGGCCGAATTTGTTTTTATATCCATTGTAAAAGTTTAACGTTGCTGATACAATTTCAACAAGCGTCAGGCATAAAAATTTATATTGCAAGTGCAGCAAGGATTTCTGAGTTTAAGCAACTGATGATGTTTGAGTGCCTACGAAGGAAATGCAATAGCAGCAATTGAGTAATTTAGAGGAATTTGTAAAATTTTGTTCTCTATATACAGGTAGATTTGGAAACTGTAGGGTAAGAAATTTAAAAATTTTCCACGATAGCGATGATATGCGATGATTATTCATGTTGGAGACGAGTTAATGCTGGAATCTGGCATGGTAGAAAGCTCACTGCAAAAATTTCATAGAAATTTGAAGATCTACTTCTGCTATAACTTGTCTCTTGTGGTCGTCATTCTAGAGATCTCAGAACAAAGAGTATTTTGCTGATGTAAGCAGTGAACCAACCAGTGAAATGACACAGAGCTGGATATTTGCTTTAAGATCAAATGATTCGAAGTTTAAACCACTGTAACCAAAAAGCAAATGGGTCAATTTGTATTTTTTATTAAACGCCTCCGCGTGTGCCAAATTTGGCTGAATTTAATGCTGCTTGAAAGATATGAACCTAAGAATATATAGATGAAACCGATAATTTGCATTAAAAATGCCAGAAGGGCGTGGCTAACCTGCCCATTTTTCAAATTTTCCAAGCACCGTTCATTAATTCAGTGCGCAAAAATGTAGACTACAGCGATTAACTAATTAGGAATTACAGAGGGAAAGTTTCATTTCGGATAATCGATCAATTTGTACGGGAGGTATCAAAGTGGGCGGGTTGATACCGCTATCTAGCAAAGTATTAGTATTAAGAAATCCCATATTCATAAGCCGACCAGACCAACAGACAACGCTTCCTTGTGGGAGTTATTTTGGCATGCCATTTATTTATTTACCTTGCAATTTAAAAATTTCCTGTCAATTACATGTGAACTACAAATTGCAACAATTCATGTATGTGATTCAAGCAGCTCAATTCATTTTATAGAAACTTATTTGCAAAATAGAAAAAAAAGAGAACTGTGCTTTCAGCGGTTAAGAAAAGATTAAGAGTATAACCAAATAAATAAATTAAATAAATCAAATGTTATTTTTTATTAATTTTTTTGACACCTAGTTGGAGTCCGGCAAAAGTGCTGAATTTCGATTCCTAAACTCATACACCATTTTTAAAACTTGTTTAAAAGCGCCGTTGTGTCAAGCAATTACACATTTGAGAAAATAATGCACCGATATGCAGAGTATCAATTTTGCATATATCCGTAATGAAATTCCAATAAATTGTTTAATTTTTCTTATAAACGCTACCTCTGGATTTTATTATATTAACTTTCACATGTTCTTTTGTTGCAACTAGAAATACTCATCTTGATTTGAAAGCACACACGACATATCCTTGTCTACAAAAAGAATGAACAAACCTGTAGGAAAATGGGAATTTATCGGAATGTTTTCGATAATTTTACCATCTGTTCGCAATGCATTCCGGGACCACCATGGCGCGATAGTTATTACGCGCGACAATCGTTCCAACGATTCCGGATTCAACTCAGCATACAGCTACCTGTCATTATTTGAGCGGTGGTCATGAATATGCGAACGACAGGCGCAGCAATCATCGCGCCACCATCGGTCACCCTGGCTTGTTCTGGAGACTGAAATTAAGCTTATACACATTACATATATTTGTGACCATAAAGTAGTCACACACTCCCGTCCCTTCCCTTGTCTGTTAAACGAGTGACAAAAATCACACCGTCTGATTCAGGAGGCTGCGACCTGGCTTTGAATATGTCTCATAATAGGCCGATTAGTTCGACATTTGAAAAAATAAGCTATTTACTAAAATATTTACCTGCACAAGAAAGTGAACTAAGAATATTTCAGAATTTTTTCAAAAATATTAAAATTTCTACTATAACATGATAATAAGCAATATGCGATGGTATTTCGTAAATACTTAGAAAGAACCATATCAATTCATATAAGATATAGTGAAAAGAAATTCAGTATTTTTCCGATAGGTGGATTTACTAATCTGAATTTCGCGTTATATAAGTGATATCGAGTTAGACTAGATAACGCCATCTAGTCTAGTAAGATTTCGTACTTATTCTTTCGTACTATTTCGTACAGTATTCTTTCAGGGGCTATCAAATATGGACGCCATCAAAAAGAAAATACGCCATGTTTACAGTTTTTGTTTGGTAACGGCGAAAACTCAGGCCAAGAGGCTGATAATGTGAATAATATTTATGGTGATTAAACAGTGACAGTCAATTATGCGCAAAATTTATCAAAGATGCAAAGATGCAGAAGTTCTCCCTTAAATAATTTTGCTGATGACAAATTTACTCCAAGATAAGCTTGTGAAAATCGACTTTCTTAGTTTTTTTGCAAATAGGAACGAGAGCTTCTACAACGGCGGTAAAATGGAATTCCTGCCAAAATAGCAACATTCTATCAAAGAAAACGGTGCATATTTAAATCGGATCATTCCAACTACGCTAAATAAAATCTTCAATGCCATGTAAAAATAACGAGTTTATTTTTAATACAATTTATATTACTTATGAGGCGACAGTCTTAAAAGTGGAAGTGTTATTGAGAAATACTAAAAAATTCGCAATTCAACTCGGAAAACGGCCAATGCCGGAAAACAGTATATTTTCACAGGCTGTTTCACAAACGCGCACTGCCAATGCGTAAGTGAACGAAATCGCTACTGTAGAAAAAGAAAAAAAAACTTGATAATACTGAGCTTGAATCTATTTTTTAAGTAAAGGTAATTTTCAGCATTTTTTTCAAACATTCATGCACTTTTTCATCATTTCAATTATTTATATTTTGGTAGTTGATAAGTATGGGAAATGGCTGTTCGGTCTAATAGACTATTTAATTAACTACCACCCAACTTCTAAAAAATCATATTTTTTTAATATACGTCAGAAAGGCTCAGAAGTTTTTTTTAGCGAACCGCCCTAATTACGGGATTAGCTATAGAGACATACTAAGAAAATAACTATTTTTAATGGGAAATTGAATAAATTCTATATATTGTACCGGGGAAAAAGTTGTTTTGACAAGTCCACTTATCTGACAACAAGTCGCTTCCAATTAAGTTCACAGATCATGACCAACTTTGCGCTTGTCCACATATTTTTTATAGCTATGAGAGGATAAATGCGTCATGAGTTTTTAACGAAACGTTGAATACGCACATTACAACTAAAATGGATTATTTTTTACATATTCGTATATAAATCCACTATCAGGACGCTCTAAATGAGGGGATATACAATTTAATATGTATCATTATGAATATTAGTTATTCCTCAGTGTACTACAGTTAGAAACGCTGTTTATCGGAACGGTCAGCAAATTTTTCGCACTCCGGTTAGTAGAATACATTTCCTATTATTTACCTGAGTTTTATTTTTTAGTTTGCCCAATGCAGAACTTATATTAGCACATTTCCCAAATTTTTTAAAAATCTTTTAAGCGAAGTCAAAAATTCGACCAAATTTGTTATGAAAAGCCAGTACAAGTGTTAAGTTTCGAAAGAAGAAGCTTACTGGAAATTGTTTTTGATTATTCTAGTTATAATAATTCGAAAATAAAAAAATTTCTTTGATTTCTTTTTCCAATTTTTTTTACTCATGTTCCATCCGGTTCTTTGTTGATAGATGTTGCTGATCAACATTAAGGAAGTGGATGCAATCAGCTGTCCCCCACTTGTATTTGCACTATTTTTTATTGTTATTAATATCGCCTTTGTTTGAGTAACGTGACAATTACAAAACATATAAA
>JAHXMU010021622.1:0-11275 GCA_019455685.1 Philornis downsi
CGAAAGAGTCGCACATAATTCGCAAGTGTCCGAAATTTCTGAACATGGACCACAATCAGCGACTTTCGGAAATTAAAAAACAGGGACTTTGCCTAAATTGTTTTTCCAAATCCCACGCGGTAAAGAATTGTTCAATCAAAAATAATTGTTTTGAGTGCAACAAGCGTCATAATACTTTGCTGCATAAGGGCTCAAATAATTCCAACAATTCTTCCAATCTGTCACCTAGCGCAAGCACCAGTTCTAGTTTGAATCCTAACACCGCTCCATTTTCTTCCAATTCAATTCCACTAGTTCAGGAGCTGGAGTTGTTCAAACTTGTTTTTCAACAAATTCTCGGGGTGTTTTACTAGGGACGGCATTAGTAAAAATATTGCATTTGGGGGTTACTTATCAGGACCGCGCGAGTTATATATGAGAAGCCCACCCCTGATGATTATGACCAATTCATTAATTCATTGGGTAAATGAACTTTGCATTGTCAACATAAATTTAACATAATAAAGTTCAATAAACTAGACTTCTTCAAAGTAATACAAGAAACTGCATTTTGGCAAATTCTTATTAATTCATGTTCATAATAAAGTTCAATAAACTAGACTTCTTCAAAGTAATTCAAGAGACTGCATTTTGCAAATTCTTATTAATTCACGTTACAAATAAATAAGTTCAACAAACTGCATTTCTACAATTTGATGAACTTAATAAGTGTGTTAAACTTTATTGATTCTGCAAATCAAAAAGTAGAAGTATAAGTATATAATGTTTATTAAGAAATAATGTAAGTCAGTTTTTCGTTCCACCTCTTAAAGATCAAATGTTTAATTAAATAATAAATAAAAAATATTTTTTCTTTTTAAATTATTCACAAACGAATAATTCGCGCTCCTCGATTCTGGTTCTGACGGGACTTTCATTTCAGAACGGTTTTTCAACGTTCTGAAACTCCCATTCAAACGCACGAGCGCTCGCATTTCCGGTCTGAACAATTCAATTTCCGCTACAGTTCAAAAGGAATGCACTTTAGTTCTTGGCTCTAGATTTGATGAGAATCTAGAGATTTCAGTTAATGCATTGGTTGTTCCTCATTTATCAGGAAATCTTCCATCGCGAACAGTTCTGGCGTCTTCCATTTCCGATCTTCTGCAAATTCAATTGGCAGATCCACATTTTTACACAAGTTCTAAGATAGACATACTTGTTTGGGGTGATTCCATACCTTCTATTATGCTATCTGATGTAAAGCGTGAGAACTGTGGTTCATTAATGGCCCAAGAAACCATTTTCGGGTGGATCTTGACCGGCCCAGTTTCACTTCGTACCTCTTCTACCACCTCAAACATAGTTTCAAATTTCTGCAAAATCTCTTCAGATAAAGAGATTTCTCACTTTTGGGAGGTGGAGAATCTTCCACGGAAGAACTTCATGACGGCATCAGATAAGTTCTGTGAGGATTTGTTCGTCGCGAACACGAAGAGGAACGAAGATGGTAGATACGTTGTAACTCTGCCGATCAAAGAAGGATATCCAAAAGGTGTGCATATTGGCCAATCCAGAGCAAGTACCATGGCACAATTCCTTCGAAATGAAGCTCGACTTCGTAGAGCTCCTGAATTCAGAAGAGAGTATGACAATGTAGTTCTAGAATACGCCCAGTTGAAGCATATGTTCGAAGTTTGGCCTTCAAGGTTGTGTAAAAATCCTCTGCATTATTATTTACCACATCATGCAGTTATCAAACCGGAGAGCACAACCACGAAAGTTCGCGTGGTATTCAATGCTTCTTCTGCATCCTCCAATGGGTTAAGTCTCAACGACATTTTGCATACTGGTCCGGTACTGCAAAGTGACTTAACTCTTCTAATCCTGAGATGGAGGTTTTTCTGTGCTCCGTACCTAGCTATTCGGACTCTCCTCCAACTAGCTGATGATGTACAAGCCAGCCATCCGATTGCGAGCAAAATTCTTAGCAATTATATGTATGTGGATGATGCCCTGGCTGGTGCTCATTCTATTCCGATGGCTATTAAAGCAAAGAATGAGCTAAATTCTGCTCTCCAATCAGCCGGTTTTTCCTTGAGGAAGTGGACGAGAAATTCAAAGGATATCTTAGCCCATGTCCAATTCCACGGCTTCTGTGATGCTTCGGAGAAAGCATACGCAGCCGCTTCATACATACGAATAGCTGAAGGTACTTCCATTTCAACTCACCTGGTCTATTCAAAGACCAAGGTTGCCCCTGTGAAAACATTCTCCATTCTGAGGTCAGAACTTTGTGGTGCTGTCCTTTTAGCAGAAATAATCGATAGTTTACTTCCAGTATTGGATGTTTCAAATTATTCCATATTCTGCTGGACAGAGTCTACCATTGTCCTCTCCTGGCTTTCTAAACGTCCTTGCTGTTGGATGACCTTCGTTGCCAACAGAGTTTCACAAATCGTTCAAATTACTGACCCTTCCAAATGGTTCCATGTGCCTTCGGAAACTAATTCTGCGGATCTTGCTAGTCGTGGACTTCTTCCTCAGGATATTGCCGATAAGGATTTATGGTGATCTGGGCCATCATAGCTCCGAGACTCGACGAGTTGTTGGCCGAATTCCAATCCCTCTCCTACTTCTGAGACGGACTTGGAGCGTAAGTCAGTACAAACTCATTTTTTCTATTTTCGAAATTTTTGAGGACATTCTTGAACGATTTTCTTCATTTCACAGGGCGCTTCGGGTGGTTGCATACGTGTATCGATTCTTCTATCGTACACATCCGAAATTCCGTTCGAACTTCTCAAAAGAATCCACTTTGATCACGAGTTCTGAACTGTCTATGGCCAGAGACGTATTAATTAGAATGTGCCAAAAGGCCTATTATCCGGAGGAATATAAGGTGCTATTTTCCAAGAATTCTTTGACTTCATCTAGTTCGCTTTTGAATCTAAATCCTTTCCTAGATTCTGGCGGCATAATTCGCGCTTGTGGTCGTCTCGAGTCAGATCGGGGCTACCAGCTGCACAGACTACTATTTTTGGGTGGATGATCTACGGTTCATGCTCCACCTAAATTTTATTGCGTTTCGCACTGAACTCTTTAGAAATATATATGAATTAATAAACTGAATATTGATATATGCACTAATAGTTTTCTTATTTGCAGACCAAAACACAAACTTACATTTTAATTTTTTCAGCTAGATTTAAGCTATTATAATTCAAGTTATACATTCCAAAAATATGAATTTCCTGATGCGCTTCTCGCATCTGTCCGTTGGAATGTAAATTCAAAATCTCATTCATTTTCATAGTTCCCTTTCGACAAGAGTCTATATAAGACAGATTTTTTTTTTTTTTTTTTTTTTTTTTTTTATTAGTATTTATAATACTCTTAATTTACATAATTCATTTATATATTATTCCTAACAAAGTTTATACACTCTTTATTAAAGATATTATTATTGGATTCATTCTTAATTCTAGTAGGTAATGAGTTGAATAATTTGAAGCCCTTGTAGAATAGAGATCTCTGCATTGATAAAGAAGTAGCCCGCGGTAATCTGAAGTTATTAGCATTACGAAGAGAATATGGTTGTGCCTCACCAACAAATCTTGTTTGATCGCATAAGTAATCTGGTGCATTCCCCTGTTGTATTTTTCGTATCAGCTTTATGGTATTCAGTGCTAGCCTTTGTTTTACATTCATCCATTTGAGTGTGTTTAGCATGGTAATTATTGGTGTGTATCTGTTACATTTCAAAATCGATCGCATAGCTTTATTTTGAAGTTTTTGTAATCTGTCTATATGTGAATCAGCGCAACATGTATATAGTATTGTGGAACCGAACTCGAAATGTGGTTTAATTATTGTATTATATACGTTTATTGCTGTTAAGACGTTTATTTTATTTCTTATTCTTTTGAAGAACCCGATTTTTTTCCCGATTTTTTTACATGTATATTCAATGTGTTCATTAAATTTTAGCTTATTATCAATTAGAAATCCAAGGTACTTGAAGTGATTGACTTTCTCTATTTTTACTGCATTTAATTCAATATTCATTTCACTACTCATATTAATTTCCATAATTTTTGTTTACATTTCATTTAATTTTAGTTTATTCATTTTTAACCATTTACAAATGTTATTTATATCCGTTGTTATGTTGTCCCGACACTGTTCAGGGGTATATCCTTCTGCGAAAATTAGTGTATCGTCTGCATATAAAACCATCTCGCTTTTTTGCATTACATTCGGCATATCATTTATATAAATAATAAACAATAAAGCTCCCAATATTGACCCTTGTGGCACTCCATAGTTATTATTTATCTTCTCCGATTTTGCATCGTTAACCTTTGTAAATTGTTTTCTATTTGATAGGTATGATTTAAACCATTCCAGTTCCGTATCTTGAATACCATACATATACAGTTTGTCTATTAGTATTCCCCTATCGATGGTTTCAAAAGCTCTTTTAAAGTCCAAAAAGATTGCCATAATTTTCTTATCCTTTTCTATATTTTTCCACCGGTTAATAACATAATTTACCGTAGTCTCACATGAAAAACTTTTCCGGAAACCTGATTGATGTTTAGTTATTAAAGAACATGATTCAACGTATTTCACTAGTTGCTCCTTTACGACCATCTCCAATATTTTTTCAAAAGTTTTTAGGGCATTTATGGGCCGGAATTCATCACATTTCTTTGTCTTAGCTACCTTTTCGACCGGAGTTATCATGGTATCCTTCCAATTTTCTGGAAATATTCCATTCCTGAGTGATTCATTTATGATTTTTAACAGTATATTGCCGGTTGGTTTCCAATTATCTAATACTATTCTTGGTGAAATGTTTTTAAAATCTTTTTTATTTTTTAAGTTCTAAAAGAGTGATTTCACGGAATTTAAATTTTTTATCGGTCATATTTATATTGTTTATATATTGCACCTCTTCAATCGACTCTCTTATGTCCTTAATACTATTAACAAAATATTCATTAAAAAGTTTAGCCAGTTGCTTATTATCTTTATATTCACCATCACTGAATATCACAGATTGGATCACATTGTGTCGTTTCATCATGACTAAGTTTTTTATTGTGTTCCACATTTGTTTTTGGTCTTTGGTGTTGTTTATTTGGTTATTTGTATAGTTAAATTTTGCGTTCTCAATTGCTACTTTATATTTATTTCGTATTTCGGTGTAGTTTTTCCACGCTTCGGTTGTATTTTCATACTTGGCTCTATCATGCATTATGATTTTAGTTTGCTTCATCTTTTTGAGTTCATCGTTAAACCATCGGTCAGTCACTTCTTGCTCATTTACCGTGATTGTTTTAGAGAATTTTCGCACAGTTTCATCGTAACAGCTGTCCAAGCTATTTACTCTCTCATTTATGTCTTTGCCTCCTTCATATTTCAATATTGCACTTAATTCTTTGTTAAACAGACCCGACTTATATTTGAAGATCTCTACTTGTTTATTGCATTTTGTTTTTTTATCATATTTGATCATTATGTTTATTGCTTCATGGTCTGATATATTTAATGCTGAGTTCATTTCCACTGATACTTTATGGCTATTTGTAATGACGTAGTCAATAATTGTTTTTGATAAATTTGTAATCCTTGTGAATTGATTAACTATTTGGCTTAGCCCATTGTCATGAATTACACTTTGAACTTTCATTTTGTAAAAACTATTATTTGACCAGTCTATATTGAAATCTCCCACTATCAAAATATCGCAGTTCTTCTCACTCAATACTTCGAGGGTTTCTTGAAATCCTACGCAGAATTCTGCTTCACTTCCACTAGGAGATCTGTATATTGCACACATTAATATAATATTATTTTCGCATTGAGCTTCGCAAGCTAATATCCAATAGTTGGAATTTACCACTTTCTCGTATAATTTTTTTACTGTCCACTCTTGTTTGTAGTATATAATTACTCCTCCCGTTCGCGTTGAATTTGAATAGCTAACAATTTGGTTAAACTTTGGTAACGAAATTTCGTTTTCTTGAATATCCTCGGTCAAATGTGTTTCAGATAGAACTAGGAAATCCAGATTCTCTTTGGCGATTAGTAGCTCAATTTGGTTGTAGTTATTCATTAACCCTTGGACATTTGTATATATTCCACTTATTGTATTTGGTTGTTATTGTGTTAGCCCTAATCTTTTCTTTTTATTGATCAATTTGTTGTGGTACACCGGACATTTTTTATCGATGGTCAGATGATTCTCGTCTAGACCAAGATTTAATCTTCTATTTTCGCGTATACAATTTATACATTTCATGATTTGCTCATTATTACACTCGTTTTGCTTATGATTACCGTGACATTTTAGACAAGTTTCCTGGTTTTTGCACTCACTCGCTTTATGGTTATAGCCTCTGCATTTATAACAAATTCTTACAGAAGTACCGTCATATACTCTGCATCTTTCCCACCCGATGTTGACTCTTTGAGATCTCATAATTGTTTCATATGTTTCATTGTCTATATTAATTTTAACATTGTGTATCGATCTATTATTTCGTTTTGTTTCGAAAGTACTTATTATTTTTATGTCTTTTTCACCAATTTGCGGGTTCTGTCTCTTTAACTTTTCCAATATTTCATCTTCCGTGTATTTATATGAAATATCTGTTATTATAACATCCAAGTTAATCGGTGTTGCCACATTTATTTCATAATTTTCACCCATTTCGACTTCTATAGCGTTCTTTATTTTTTCTCTCTCCTCATTATTCTCACTTCTAATTATTATTGTTCCATTACTCCTATTTTCTACTCGGGTGAATTTTAAGTTCACTGCATCCACTTTCTTGTTTAGCTCTTCCTTTGTTTTTTCAACTCTTTGTTTCTCTTTAGGTTTCACGATTAATGGCATCTGTTTGTTGATTTTTGGCAACCCGGTTTTTACTAAATCTGCGTACAGCGGTTTATTTTGGTTAACGTTTGTGTCTATTATTGTTTTCTTTATTTCATTGCACATTTTCTCATTCTCCTCTCTCAATTCATTACATAGTTCCTTGTTTTTATTTCTTGCATCGCCTACATTTTCACACAATTTGCTAATGACTTTAATGCTATTTTCACAACTCTTTTGCACATCATCGAGCCTTTTCAATCTAATTTCATATCGCTTTTCCGTGACCTCGAAAAGTTTTTTCACTTCTACCGCACTACGCTTCAACGACTCCTCAAATCCATCTTTATAGTCAATCAACTGTTGTTTGCTTTTTCGCACCTCTTCTTTTACTTCAGCCATCATCAAATCAAGGTCATGCACATATTGGATGCAATCATCACACATATATCTTATGAAATTACTCGAATCCAATATTTTCAAGTTATACTGATCAACTCCACAACACTTAATAGTGGGATGAAACTCCTTTTTGCATACACCTGCGCATCGCACTCCAGATTCACCACGAATGGCCAAATTGCATTTATTGCAATCAGGCATTACGCCGGTTTCACTTTAACTAATATTTCTTAATTAATTAATTAAGATTAATATTTTTCTTAACTTCCACTTTCCACAAACAAAAGATCTCTATCCCGATATTATTTTAATTTACCGAAATTTTTATTAGCAATATATATTGTAAAAAACAATTCCTTGACAAAGCGCGAAAAAAAACACGTCCACTCTCCTCTAATAACGGACACATCCGTCAGTCATTGTTCATTCATTGTAGTGGCACTGCAAGGCGGGCGGAATGTTGATGCCAAAATATGTATATTTCAGATAACTTTCATATTCATTTTAGTTTGGCATCCGCCTGGCCACCCTAATGTTAATCCGCCAAACATCCACGGCTTGAGCGCGTAAATCACACACTAACTCAAGCTTTAATAGTTTGATTGGCGTGTGTCACAGAATATTCTAAAGATGGCTACAATCTGTCTTATATACTCTCTTAGTCGCTTTGTCATTCCCAAAATTGCAAGCTAAAACTTACTTGTTACTGTGAGTCCAAACTATCCAGTTCACATTGGTAAGCTTCCGCGCAAATTGTTCAATTGCAAATAAAGAAATAGAAATTGTCCATCCAAATTCTAATTCCTTGTGTTTTTATTCTTCATTTTTTCCTTCCTCGGCGAACAATTTGTGAGAAATATTACAAGCTTCCTTGGAATATTTCCGGCTCACACAATTGTAAACCAAAAGCCACCTTTCGCTCCAGGCAACCCAAAATTCCCTGGATCCCCACATTTTCAGTGACCTTAGCACGGACCACCACCTGCAAAATTTTAAATCGAGTACTTATTGTTCTAGAAAAATATATTTGTCCTAGGTGGATTAATTTGAAAATGACAGTTGATGACCAAAATTTGTCTAAGCGCCACTTCATGGAAAAATTCGGTATTCCCGGTGTAGTAGGATGCATTGATGGAACTCACGTGGAAATTACTAAGTCGCAACAAGATTCCACAATTCTTCCATTTTACATGGTCCCCTTTTTCCAGGTCTGGATTGTTTTGCATAAAACGTAGCATTATTGCATCCTGCGTTGTATTCTTGTGTTTTCCCCTTCAAACAAGGAACATTTTTATTCAACCAAAGGAATCTGACCACTTTTATTTATTATACATTACATGTTACTTACATGTTTACTTCCAAAAATTTTTGTTTCACAATAAAATTTCAAAGTATTTTTAAATCACCTCTTTTTGCCTAAAAGTAGTTTCTAGAACAGTGCAATTCACTACGATTTGATGTTCGAAAACAAAACAGAAATGAAAAGTAAAAAGTAAAATTCAGAACACCCAAGTGTCAAATTGAAGTGATTTCAAACTACTTTTACTTCAAAGTAGAATCTGGAACATACCTGTATGCTTTCTAGTAAAATCAATTGTACAAAGGACACATTCTTGTACAAAAAAAAAAAAAAATAATTTTTTTTAAGACTTTTGACGTCTAACATTTAAAATGGATCGTTGTCATAAGACGGAGTGAGACCAGTACTCCTGGGCAAAAGATACATCTTTTTGAAATTGCCTGAATGACGGTGCAGAATAACGTCTACCGCTTCATTTCCGGTTTAGACTGCTTTAAAGAAATTCTATGTTATCATTTATTATGTGCAAACTTGCGTTGAGATCCCAAAGGGTGTCAAAAAGGGTTAAAAAGTGTTTTACTTTATTATATTTGTATTTGAAACTAACAGAAAGAAGCTCGTACAAATGGACTAATATAATTTTGTAATATCAAAATTGTATTGCAGTCTGTGGTGAAAACGACATCAACAAACACTATAAAATTTGCATAGTGGTCTATGATGTTTGTGGACCAGAAGTGTGAAATGTCGGTACGCTTGAATATTAGATTCTACTCAATACTTTTTCAACTGTGCCTCAGTATTGTTCAATTGAAATTTGTTGAAATGTTTGCACAGATGAATTTAGTAAGCTTTGCTAAATAAAATCAATATTATACAGTACATATGTCAAAATATAAGTACAATTATGTATTTAATGGGCATAGTTTTTATGCCAGTTTTTGAGAGACTTTAACAATGTTGGGATTGAAGTACAGAATTTTGTATTTTGTTGTATTATTTCTAAAGTGTAGATTATTTACCTTCTATTAAGTACCCAGAAAGAAGTCAGTATAGAGTATTCTATAGGATGATACATAGCCTGTCATAATTGATCAATTTCCATGGACAGCAAATGTAAAAGCTTGCAAAATTTTCAAATATTGTAACAACGAATCTATATAATTTTAAGGCCAAACAAAAACATTTTTATAAAGTAAATGAATTTAGCCTTGACATTTTTTAATTAATTTTGTCAGTGCAAAATAAAGTCCTGAAAAATCAAAGTTCCAAAAATCAAGTTTTGAAAAAATATTGTTTTAAATGAAGTCGAAAATACATTTGTTAAAAAACGGCTGTAATCTGTAATTTATAAATTAAATATTATATTACATATCATCACTACATATCTGGTGAAATTCGATCGTTAAAGTTTTTACACAAAAATTTTGTTTTTGACATTGATGAAAAAAGTAGAGGCAAATTTAAAATTTGTGTCTCCATTTTATTAAATTGAATTCAAATTTAATTTCCTTGCAATTTAGCGTAAAAGAAAATCCTAAAAAGATATGGTCAGGAAAGGTTTTCTCAAAATATTATACATATTTGAACAGATATTTTTTTACATCCTCTACAATGAAGTTTTCAAGCAGGTAAGTGATGTACTTTTAGATAAAGAATCATTTGAAAAACTGTATATTCTCACATAAAATCTTTATTTTGATTCAAGCTTTCACATCCTAACGGAAACATAATTTTAAGATATTTTTTGTTGGTTTTTGAATTTTTTCCCGAACATATGAATTATATTTTAGAAATTCCTGTTATGTAATTGAGTTGACGATTTTTATTGAAATTAGTCTCTTAAATACACTAAGAATAAATTATTGCCGCAATAAAACATATGAAAGAAATCTTCATCCACATTTTCTAATTGTTTCATTATAGTAATTTACGGGGGCGGTTCCAAAACTAGCCGGCATAACAAAGAAGAAAAAAAAGTTGGGAAAAATTGTTTTTATTTTTCAACATGATCTCCTTTTAGCTGGATATACCTTTTCTAGCGATGTTCAATATTTTCTACACGCTGTTTATAGTAAGAACTGTCAAACTTCTTAAATAACCATCAACCACAGATTCCATCTCTTCATTGTTGGCAAACGTTTTACCACCGCGCCATTTTTTAAATTTTAGAAATAGAAAATAGTTCGAGGGAGCTAAATCTGGCGAATAAGGTGCGTGGTGAAGCAATTCGAACTTTAATTCATTAATTTTGGCCATCGAAATAGTGAATGTGTGAACTGGAGCATAGTCTTGATGAAACAACACTGTCTTTTTCGCCAAATGCGGCATTTTTCCATAATTTCATCGACCAAACGCTGCAATAAATAATATAATACTAATAATACTCGCCGTTGATGGTTCTTTCTGAAGATAATCAATAAAAATAATCCCATGCATATCCCAAAAAAACAGACGCCATGACCTTGCCTGCAGATTAAAGATTATTCCAGTCCACTGATTTGACTGTTCCTTTGACTGTTCCAAAAACTTGGCTTTATTACGGTGAAACATCGTGAAACACTCCAATGAAACATCTTTACGACGTTGTTTTTGATATATTGAAAGGAAGCGCAATCTTGAGCACAGCTTTTTCATCTTCAAACCTTCAGTCAATATACGATATACAGGGTTGCCCATATTCGACGGACCCATGTTTAAAAAAAAAA
>JAHXMU010021623.1:0-19452 GCA_019455685.1 Philornis downsi
TTTAAAAACATGGGTCCGTCGAATATGGGCAACCCTGTATATGTATTTGTATATGTGAGAAGTGCCAGAAGATCAATTTTTCTTAAGTTTCAGTAGGCAGCAGGCAATAATCAAAAATTTATTTTGTTGCAGTCTACAAATTACAAACTGTAGGCAAAAATTTGAATTTTAGAATATAAGAAGTATCAGAAGGAACGTAAAATGTAGTCCATTTTCATTCGCAAGCCATATTTTAGCAAGCCCTTAGCGTGTACCAAATTGTACTGAATTTCATGTAATAAATATAATGAATAAATGAGTGAACGAAAGAATATATGTTAAAATCTGACATTTGTATGGGAGAATCTAGAAGGAGCATTACTAAACGGTTGTTTTTTTTTTTTAATTTTAATTTTACCGAGCTTATTTGCATTGCGCTAGGTGCAAATTTAGATTGCTGCTGTCCACCGCACACTGTGGTAATTCACAAATCTTGCTAGAAAAAATTAAAAAAAAAGTCTGTCAACATTCCTTCTGATCGTTTAGTGAGCGTCTCAATACAACAAAAAATAAAATATTTCCTTTTTTCAAGTAGAGTTAAAGATATTTATTCCGGGTAGTTCCGGTGAAAATGTATATTTTGGTTAATCTTTCAAGTATTCGCTTTAAGGTAAATCAAAAACATCTTGCGCATTTTTGCGACTGCCATACATTTTTTTTTCGCTTTTCCAGTATGACTCTTTCGAGAAAGGACATTTTTGAAGAATGGATAAAAACTCACAGAATACATTAATAATGGTTAGATATGGTCTTCAAGATATACCAGAAGACGTGAAAAGAAATCTTAATGCAAACATAAATATTATTTGTTTTAAGCTAGCCGAAAAATGGATAAAAAGTGGAAGACATCGTAACCGTTTCTTAACATCAAATTCAATTTGGCTTGATGAGCCGTATATTGCCTAAAAATGTACAACTGAAAAGTTGTAAAAAAGCTGGGAGAAACCCGAAAAACTTAGATGACTGTAGTGAAAAATCGAAAAAAAGAAAGATCCAAAACCTTTTAGATTCAACTGATCATCGAGAAATTATTAAAGCTAGTGAGCAAGTGTTTTGCAAAATGGGAAAGCGAGATTCAGCCAGTCTTGTGAAAGATCTATCGGAAGCTTCATCCAGTAAAGGTACGGAAGTGAAAAAGATATCCAAGAGATTTAGCTCTGAGCCTTTAGGGAGCCTTTCTCCCGATGAAGCCTTATCTGTAATGGTTGATGCTAATTTGTCGAAACATCAATAGGATGTTATTCGGATAAAACTCAACACAAAATGCAAAAATCTTTTGCATCAGTTAGATTTGTGATCTACCACATTGTGCACCGATCAGAATATATAGACGAAAAACTGAATTTCGGAAAATCGGTCAATTTGTATGGTAGGTACGAGAAGGGGTGAGTCGATATACTCGTAGTCCATTTAAGAAATTTCATATTTGACACTTTAGATGCTTCCTTCTGGACATTTATGACTATTATTAACTTCTTAGCAATGCATTATTACAATCAATACTACAGTTCTAGCTACTGTTATAAGATGATTCCGAAGGTCAATTTGAGAAGCTTTTACAAAACTGGCTGATTGCTCTACTATTCGAAATGGTCGGCAACACATGCAGGTAGCTCTTAGGTTGCAAAAAGCTTTATTGAATGAGAAAAATATTTCGGCAATAGATGTTTCAAAAATGAATATAAAGCAAAGTATACCACTCAAATCTATAATCGCCAGTACTGACTATCGCGCTCACCACTTGTGGTCACCGTTCAGCCAATATGATTAAAACCCAGTTTTGATTTAACTGCATCTTTCTACAATTCTTAGTTTAACATTTTGGATACATTTTTGCCGCTCTTGCCACACTTTTTGCACAATTACACGTTGAGCATGTGTTTTAATAGTTAATTTGGTTGGTCAAATAATAGGCCGTTTAGAAAAAATATTCCAGAAATTCCCGGGAAATTTGCAAAGTTCATTTTTCATTTTCCCAGGAATTTGATTGGGGAATATAGGGACATTTTGGGAATAAAAAATTGCGAAAATATTACAGGAAACTAAAAACTTTTGCGGAAAGTAAAGCCCACATCTACGTATCATTATCATGTCAGCGTTACCTTTTCTACTATAAATACTATAAATATTTTTTATAAAAATACAAATATTTCAAAATTTTTAAACGAAGATTTTATGATTGTGGTTTTTGGAGTGAAACTAATACTCACATTTAATAGGTTTTACCCTAAGATGGGTTAGTTTCACAAAGATATGAAAGGAGATTTCAGATGATTTGTTTTTTACTTTTGAAAATAGAACTCCAATTTCGAGAATTTCTTCCTAATTGGAGATTCTAGTTTCTCCTCTCTTAAAATTTTACGCCTTGATCACTTTCTAATGAGCAATGCCTCTAAGTTTTTATAAAATTTCGCAAAACCAAAAATTATTTCCTTTTTTTTCTACGGACGGGTAAAGTTGTGATTAACTAGAAAGATTAAATAAGAAAGAGAAGAAAACAAAAAATGTTGTCTATAACAAATCCTAATGACCAAAAAATTGTTTAGAATATTTTCTACCGTTTGCTATCCATTTAATTACATCTTTCTTGTTATTCTTAAAATAGGAATGAAAGGGATCCTTTAAAATATAAAGTAGTAGTGAACCTCACTGCACCCGTAGGACCGTCTTTTACCGCTAAACCCATGCGCATTTCTGGTTTCATAGACTGCGTTCCGTTTTGACGTCAAACATACACCACGCTCTGGAATCACCGATCGTCATGTAAGCACTGCTTCGATTGGATGATCAAGACAACGCCAGGCCACACACATCGATAGTTATTATCACAAGTTATTATCACCTGTTCCTGTCAATTGCTAATGATTTTGCTGGAAAAAAATTCGCTTCAAGAGAAAATTTGGAAGCCGTCTGCCACAGTTTCTTGCCAATAGGGTCGAGAAAGACTAGTGAGATTACCTTAAAAATGACATCAAGTTATCAAACAAAATGATGCATATTTGACCTAATCGGATCAGACCTAAATAAAGCCTCCAACATCATTCAGAAATAATGGATGTCACTTTACTACAAAACTTGAAAAAATTTGTTTTCCTAATGTTCCTAATTTTTATTGTTCACAGAGTTGTATCCTCTTGCACAATAACCTATAAACATAAAAGTAGTAGAGCGATTGATTAAGGGGATATGTACTCGTGCAAACTTCTGCATACCCCAATTACTCATAAAGCAGTTGACTGGTAAAATAATATATCTTTGAAATAATATATGTATCTTTTGATTGCAAATATTATGTAGAGTCGTAAGACAAATATTACTGCCTGAATAGATTTCGCCATGGTTTAACAGAACTGCGAAATGGTACAATAACAACGGGAATAAATTGTACAACAAACCTAATAAATATGTTACTATTTTGCACTAAATATTGTCTGTTAAACGTTTAAACGAACCCATGGTGTTAACGCATTCATCTTGCACTATTTAAAAAATACAAACACTAAACAAACACAAAAAAAAAGAGAATGTATGCATGCAGGTTTTCATCAGATATATGTATGTACCTCCACATGAAAGTGCAATTTATTTCACGTTCTATTAACTCGATTGTTGATATTGCATTCATTGGAAAATTGCAATTACGCGCAGGTATTCTGTAACTCTTACTTACTCACTAACTCAGTCACTTTTAATGCATTTATCGCAATTTGCGGCTGCCACAGGCGGATTAAGCACCTAACCATTGGTGATGGTTAGGCCAATGTCATTTACATTTTTTGTATAATGCTAGAAACCCAATGGAAACGAGTTTTCTTTGTTCATTGAAAACAACAATGACTATTTTCCACATCAAATTGCCAGTTGTGATGAATTGCTTAATAATTCTATTGGTCTCAGTGTAATCACATTTGTTCTGACCATAGTGTTGCTCTTGGCTTTGTGCCTCAAAGTCTTGTTGAAACATGTAACAATCGCATTAAGCAACAAACCAACATCTCGTAGCCGCTGGTGAACAGCATTAATGTGTACTTGAGAAGTCAAGAAAGAAACAACAGTTCAGAAGCAGATCTCTTTTAAAGGTAAACAACTTTTTTGCCTCTTAATCGTCACCTACGTCGGGGTGGTTATTGTTGTTCTTGTGATTTTTATTCATGCAAAAAGTGAATTTCACATATACAGTGTGTTCAAAAAGATGGGTTAGATATATTAAACAGCAGTAAACATCCTTTGTTGTTCTACAAAATGAGAGCTAAATTAGAAATTGTGCGGTTTTGTTTCAAACCAGTGTTACAAAATGTTATCATTTTGGAATAATGGAAATGAGCATTGTATTGTAGTGGTTCAAACCAGTGTTACCAACGCTATTTTGTCATAATAGATGCTTTTTGACGTTTTTTATATTATTTATTTTATTTTATTAGCATCGTGCATTATATGTGCATAATAGCACATCGGTATCGATTTTCTTAAAGTTTTGCCATATTTTGAAAATTATCGCCTGAATAAATTTTTAGCAAACTCCCTCAAACATGCCGTTCATTTTGTGCAAGAATATCACAACTTAAAATTGTCAATTTATTAAATATTTTTAATAAAATTTATTCCACGAAGAAATTGGAAACAACGACAACGATACGTCGGAATGAAAAAGTTTAACAAGTAATATCTTTATTTGCACTTAAATGAAATCTACCTTCCGATGAGAAAAATCTAATAAAAAAATATATGACAGGAAAATTGAAAAAATTAATAGATAGAACAAATACGATTTGTTATTTTTAATTAAATTTTCACTATCTCGAATCATAGTAGCAAAATCTAGTTGGTAAATAGTGATAAATATATACCGCTAATTTTAATAGTGGTATTAATTCTTCTTCTCATATGTGGTGTAACTTTGGGATAACAATCATATTGTAATGGGCTGTTAATGTATTTTATAAAATGTAATTGTTATCAATTTTATCAGTCTTTGAGCTACTAATAACCTGATCAATTAGTAAAGAATTTTTCGATCAAGTTCATTTGAGACGGTAAATCGTTCAGATCTTATCACAAATTTCTCTAAATTAATACTCAATGAAGGAAGCAAAGTTATAGCTCACTGGGATCTTCCGCTTAGAAATTGTTGAAGAAATTGGTTTCACATTTTCCCAAATGTTGTCAAGCTTTATAAATCAATAAGTGATCAAAAATGATGATTATTTCACACCAGAGGAAAGACGGAATTTCCAAAATTCTGTCAAAATCACTCTCAACGATTAAAGGCACTCTCAACAAGTCCGAGATTCTGTGGTCAAAGCCATCGGTTTACAGTTAAGGACCTTACTAATGACGTTGCATTTAGATAGGATCCGCCAATTTCCTTTTAAAGATATTATGGGCCTCAGGTGCGTCAAATCTCGACCGATGCCAAAGACACTCAATTCTTTCATTTCAACACACATTTTTACACAATTTTATGAATTCCCACCCAATAAACTTACATAAAAATAAATTAATTTCAAATTTTTTTAACGTTTTTTTGCCCCTTTTTTATGTACGATAAATCCTGGCCAACTACAAGAAACACTTGTCCAACATTTAACGTAGTCATATACGGTATGTATTAATCACCTCACGTTTTTTATTTAAGTCGATTATAATTAGGGTAATATTTCCAACTTAAATATGTGAAAACCTATAAGGTGGATTGATCGTGTTAGAATTATAATATCCGTAAAATGTAGCCAGGTGTGGTTCGCGTGATGTTATGAAGGTAAATTAAAGTTGTACGCGTCTGTCCGTCTATACAAAACTGACGTTCGTTAATCTTTGAGATTTTCTTTAATGGAAGTTCTCATAAATCTCAAGAGAAACTATTTCAGCGCAGAAATGCATGTATTTAGTTCAAGTTTAACAGCATCAACTATTTTCGTATGAGTATATTTCACACACCGTAGTATGGCGGATTTAGTTCATGTGCATGAAGAAAATTATAAGTTATGTTAATTTTTGTAAATTTCAATGATTAACAATCCACAGTAACGAACAAACCTGATTTATAGAATGCAAAAATATTAATACGTAAATCAAATTAAATTAGTATATACCAATTTAGTATCACGATTTTGCTCACCGTAGTTTCTTAACAGATCGCCGTGGTCTTATTGATAGGTTGGAATCAAATATTTTATGTATTTACAAATAATTTGCATAAGTGATGCATAGTTATAATTGGATTTTATTTTGTTGATAGTGACTATTAGCCACAATGTTTCAACCGCAAAATGCATGTGATTTAATTTAATGGACTACACAATATTTGAGAATTATTGTTAACATCTGTGCCGAAGATCTACCTGTAAATGCCAATAAATTATCATTTTATAGTTTAAATGGCCCGGCCTTCATTCTGTCTGATTCATAGCTTCATTCTAAAAGATAAAAACATCTTTACATAAACGTTGAATGATTTGATTATATGCCAATGAAAACTTATACTGAGATGTCCATCATATGAATTAATTTATAGAGGGTTGAAGGTTTTCTAACTTACGCTCTCTGATTGTTAGTGAGTACATAATTTAATATTGTCAACCTCAAATCAAATGAAATACAAACAAAACGTTTCATTAACTGCATCGGAATCAAGATTATTTCTAATTTCTTTTTAGGAGTATGAACCAAAAACAAAATTTTTTGTGATTTCGTTTTTGATGTATAAAAGTTTGATTCGGTCGATGTAATCAGAATCAAAATTATATACATTTTTTGATTTGGTTCCTAAAACTTAGAATTGATTTAATGTCGTTTCGGTGGGGGTGATTTGATCGCAAAGATTACCTTTATTGAAATATTTAGTTCTTCATACCTCGAACAGCAACCAAACCAAGCAAAACCGGCCCAACTCTAATTTTATGAGCCGGAAATGTACAATTTTCGTATGGAGATACCAACATATTGCAGAAAATGTTCATAATGTTAAAAGTTAATTTTATATATTTCTCATCTTAGAATAGAGGCAAAAGAATGCAGAACAGTGAAAATTTTAAATTTATTCAATTCTCAGACCTAGATTAACGCTTTCAAAATCTATATTTAAAAGACGACATTTACATATTCGATCAAAGAAACTTTTTGTTATAACTTATATTGTTTGTAGGCGGGGTATGGACATTTTCGACCTTTTCAATATTTTACGAAATTAAAATATAAGAGACGATTACTGCTAAATGTAACTTTATGGATAAATTTTGTGAGCTTACTTTTAATGTACGCAGCGTGTTCTTATAAATGCTGTGATGCTAGTTTTCAAGTCATATCTGAGAGAAATTCAACATAATAAATACATACATAATAATATTATAAAGATTTTATAATCAAATTGCCGGCGATTACCTGTGTCTATACATTGTTGTAGTCATGTGGGAAATTATTGGAGTAAGATCAGAAAATTTATTATACAATCCCAGATATAAAGAAGACACGTTGCATCTAAAGAAGTTGTACTACATACATGATTACACACCTGCCAAATGCCTATTGTGAGGAAACGCTATAAGGAGAAAAAGGGAAATATAGGCCGTCTTTTTAAATGGAAAACAAACGGTTATGAGAAGACCGAGAGAGTGAGGATAAAAAAGTGAAACCCGAAAGTTATATTGAAAGGTAAATGGTAAAGGTTATGATAAGGGCTCCTCCACTATAAAATTAATAACGGAAGCACAGTCACGGATACGCAGATTACGCTGCAAATGTTGAGGGAACACTTTTACAATTTCTAATACAGATTAAAAACCATCCCAATTATTGACGATAGCAAAGACTGCCCACCACTGGTCTAAAACGTAGATGTAGGAACTATAGGAAGATGATGTAATGAAATAGTTCGTTTTTCGCTGGAAATGTACCGCAAACCAAAGGGGCCTCGGAATCTCAAATATAATTTTCGAATTCACCAAATTATTAATATCGCTATCAGTGTAATACTTCCCTGCAGGCTTGAAAGTACCAAAATATCGTTTTTTTCATAAAACGAAAAAAAAAGGAGAGGAAGATTTGTAGTCTCCCTGGTTTATCTGTATAAGGAAACAACTGATTTCGTATCGAACAGGTCTTGATCTTTCTTAAAAATTCTTCTTGATTCTTTCTTTAAAAAAATGACAGAATTTTGGCAAAAAATGTGAATTTCATACAAAATTCGTGAGATTAGAAATAAAAACGCAATACGTTTGTGGAAAACATGGCCAGTGCAAAGGCCTAAGTGGGGACCCTAGCTTTTAAAAACGGCAACTCTAGACAAATTCGGACTAATCAGCCCTGACCATTAGCTACAGAAACAAATGTACATATTTACTTCCACAGTACTTTCGCTAATTCAACGTCTACAGACAAATAAGCTCACAAATTACAATTATATCTGAAATTGGACCATTGCTAAACAAACCCTTTTCAAATATAATTCCCAGCAAGTTGCATTTAGCCACAAACAAAATAGCAAGCATTATTGCAAACTTACTTGTGCTCATACTTGGTGAAGGTTTTCTATTGTGAGGCTGCGGCCGACTGGCAACATTTGTTGCACTGCTGCTGCTCTGTTGTTGACTACCACCACTAGCGATATGGAGGGATGCATTTGAATCTCCAGGCAAGGGAGATCTACGACTGTTACTGGTGGAATGACTGACACCGATCTCAGCGCTATTTCTTCGACGGTTGATTTTATTGTGATTGAGATTACGTGATGATGGCAATGTTGAATATTGCGAATTTCTATGGGAACCATTAATTGTTGGCGATATCTGTGATGATGGTAATTGTTGTTGTCTGTTATGAAGAGTTGGTTGCCGAATTGTATGGGCTCTTGCTGAGTGATGTTGTCGTTGAAGTCGCGCGGCTGATTGTTCTATGGATAAACGTGATTGATTTCTAATTGGTTGCTGTTGTTGTTGTTGTTGGTGATGGTGCTGACCCACTATCGGCGTAATTGGCTTATAAGTTTTTTGCACTATGGGCACATCATATGGTTGCACAACTAATTGGTTTTGTGAGGCGATTTCAATATTGTGACGTCTTATTATGCGCGAATCTGAAGAATTTATTTGTATTGCAGTGTGTTCATTTGTGGTTACTGATTGTTGAGCCTCTTGAAAATGATCTTGGGAAGAGTTAACAGTTTCCGGACTTTTATGTGGTAACAATTGTTCATTTTCTTCTGAAGAATTTATTAACGTAGTATTTTCTGGCGCAGTTAGTGACGGAATTGCAGGAGCAGAACTGATATCTTCACGAATGTTTAATGGTACACCCAGAGGATGGGATTGTCCGGTCACCTCCGATGGCGGATTGTGCTTTACATCCTGGTCTCTATTCAAGTAATCTTTACTCACATTCGGTGGCGGGTTGGAAAAAGTGGAATTAATTGCTTTGCTTTGATTTGCCTGCGTACTTGAAGATTCATATTCTCCACTGTTCACTTCTTTACCTTGATTCCTGAACAGCCCACGACCCGTTTGACGTTCTCCGCTACTTGTTTCTTTACTACGACTACTACCCGTGCGTATAGGCTGACGTTTTCCAATACCCGTTTGTTTACCACGGCTGCCGACCAAACGCGCTGGCTGATGTTCTGTATTATTCGTTTGTTTATTGCGATTACCACCCGAACGAACGGCTTGAAATTCTTTACTAGTCGCTTCTTTGCTACGATTAGCATTGAAACGTACTACTTCGCTTTTCAACTCTTTACTGCGATTAGATTGATTCCGTTGTGGTTGTCGATCATGTCTTTCGGTTTCATTCGTGGACAAGAGCACCCCATTTCTGGCGCTAGTTTCACCACGATTACTCTGCCTTAAACTTGCCCCTCTTTGCCTAATTGGCGCCGAAGAAGGCAGCAATTCAACTTTTTGAAAGGAATCCTTATTTTTTGCTAAAGTATCACCATATTTCATTGATCCTCTATGTGATGGTTGTTGTGGCTCAGTTACTTCCGCCTGTTGTGGCTTTCGGTGGGCCTCGGTCGGCGTTGGAGTTGGTGTTGCATAAACAGTTGCAGCAGTTATTACAGCGAAACAACATGTTGCATGCAGCAACCAATACTGCCTTAAATGCATATTTATTATACTTAACCAGCTTAAAAAAAGTATCTTAATATTTTAATTACTTCAGTTTCGCTCTTTTATCTATCACTTCTTCTCCTGAGATGAATCAGGTCTATATGTATTGAGGTCAGTTTGACCTTAAAACACCATTGATCGAGACATTACCAATGGTTATGTTTTGCTTTTGTTTTGATTTTGGCCACAAACAATTGTATTGATCTGTTGTATTATCTTAGCTAAAAAAACAACTTAATGCAGATGGCAATCGCATCTTTCGCTCACTTTCAATTCCAAATAATTTTAAAATCTTTTTGAATCACCGCAGTTGTTATACATTTAATTATGCACTATAATTTAATATAATATAAAATCTTGACTACAAACGTTTGCCACCTGTTTGTAACATTTACGTTTCAACCGCTGTCTACCAAAGGCGCGCTCATTGGTCGAAGTCTCGTTTTCGACTGTCGGCTGGAACTCCACTTTTTTGTAAGCTGAGATTCGCGCATTTTACTTGAGCATTTGGCCGACTGGCAGACAATCGCAGCAACTACTTCCAACGGCTCTAATCCATTGCGTTCATTAGGGACGGAAATCATTGCAAATCGGTACTAATTTTTCTGCTTTTTGGATCACCGTAAGTAGCGCTGGTAGATCTTTGATAAAAGGATGAAAACTCCTGATTTAGGTTTTTCAAACTTTTAATTTGAAATGCAATTTAAAGTTTCGCGCTAGTAACATCTCTTCTATGGCAAAAAGACTTTTTCAGATTTTTTAAAAATATCAATATAATTGTGAAAAACAAGTGGACAGGTTCCCAGTTGAACATGAGCAATATTATAGCCTACCAAAACATTATAAAATATTCTACATCGGATCTGGGCCTTTTTAGAAACATTGGTATGTAAAGCATCCATAATTTCGATGGAAACTAAAACCTGTAGAAGTGATAAAATCAAGATTGAACTATTTATTTGTATGGGGCTATAACAAAACATGGACCCAAGTCATATATACTAAATATTACAAAATTTCGATGAAAACTGCGAATTTAAGAGGCGACAGTGGCAAGCATGTCGGTGCATTTGTGTATGAACACGGCTATACAAGTACTTAAATTTCGCCTAATTTATTCACTTGCCATCCCTCACATATTGCATTCGTCCATACCATACTGCTCATTCGTTTAGCTTCAGTTAAGTATAAAGTCCATAGATAAACCTGCTTTTTTGTAGAAGAGACAAACAACAACAACATTTGTTTAAATTGTTTGAATAGTTCGAATGTATGAGTACGAAGGCACAAAGTCACTGACAACACTAAGCAAATTGGACTTTACAGTTTCACTATGTAAGCGAATATGGCTTAATTTCTACTAAAGTACCTCATTTTTTACTACTTCACTTTTGGTTATAGTATTATGTTTATTACTCTACTGTTTTGTGTTAAAGTTGTGTCCCAAACAATTCAAATTTTACAACTAAATTCGTACATTTTTGCGGCTGCAATAGCTCACTTGGTATGAGAAATATTAACAAGTTAAGTCTTTACAATAATCAACAAAATATTTTATTTGTATTTAAGTAAAGCTACAATTATTTTTGAGAAAGAAAAATAGATTAATTGATTCTTATCAGTAGTTTAGACAATCACTTAACACACCTAGGAAAGTTCTACAAATCGGAAGACGCCGCTGGAATTTTGTCAAATTTTAGTATACCATAAAAATATTTCAAATTTTAAGATAAATATTTTATTGTTGAATTTAGTCATCGTTAGCGCGAATAGTAAGATCATCGAATTTGTTCGGAAAGAATTCAAGTATTGCACGGAAGTGATCTAATGGTATTTTATCCAATTCTCTTGAAAAAGAATTTGAGTTTAGCGGGCTTCATGTGATGCTATCGTGTTGTTATGACTATATGTGCGATACGCAATCTCTTTCCCTTATTTCTCATTTTTAAATATTATCCTGGCAATGACGCCTATGACATTTGTCACAAATCTAAATGTAAAACTAGGTCGTCATATTCGTGATATTGCACCGTCGGCATCGATCAGTCTCCGCTTAGAAATACAACAGTTTGGCGACGAGAGTGAAACAAAAAAAAAAAGAAACAAGATGGATACCACCCAATTTGCAGCATTTATGAAGATGCAAGAGTCATTAATCGCACAATTATCGAAGTTGACTGTTGATGTGAATTCCTCAGGTACAACGCAAGGAAGCAGCGATATGAGCAACATCAACATCAATACAGCACTGGTGCCCAACTTCGAAAGTTTCGATCCGGCCAAGGAGACATACCGCAATTACATACAGAGGTTCACAAATTACGTAACCATGAAGGGTATTGAAAGTAATAAAGGGTACTGTACAAAGTTACTCTTATATTCAATTGGCGCGAAGCATTTCAACATGGTGACAGCTTTGGCGGCACCAAAGCCAGCGACGGAGCTGCAGTACGACATTTTGTTGAAGCTGTTGGAAAATCATTTGGAACCGAAAAAGAATGTGCTGGTTGCACAACACAAATTTTTATCGAAATATCAGGGTGAAGCCCTGTACTTCGCGCTTATATTAACGACTGTGAGTTTGTTGCAACATGCGATTGCAAAAGTTCAATCGCCGATGTGTTTCTCAGGGCGCAATTCATTCGAGGCATTCATGATAATAGCATTCGTGAGCAACTCCTTCAGTCAGGTACTTCTACTTTCGAAGAAATTGTCACAAAGGCGTTGGCATTAGAGGCTGCAAAGGTAGACGCTAGGGAATTGTCCCAAGCTGCGACAAGTTCAAACGCACCAATTAACAAGATTTCAGGCGGGAAAAAGAGATCAAATAGTGTCAAAAATCATCAAGTACGAATTAAACGGGAAGTTAATTATGAGCAACTTGGTATCGCAGGGTTATGTTTACGTTGTGGAAAAAGTAATCATTTTGCTAAGGAATGTCGCTCTAGTTCGAAACTAAAATGCAATTTGTGTGGAAAGCAAGGGCATGTAGCAAAGGTCTGCATTGCTTCTCTTTTGGCGGATGGTCCTAATGCCGGACATAGAGGTAAACCCAATACGCGGGGAAACTCAAAAAATCAGGTGCGGCGTGACGATTCCGAATATGGAATTTATAAAGTTGTCGATGTTTACCGCAATGATTATTCAAATTCAAATTCTGAACGCTATTATGCAAACATTTCAATTGAAGGAAAAATTGTTAAATTTGAAGTGGATTCCGGATCTGGATATACATTTTTACCTAGAAGTTTATTTGAAAAATTGAAACTGCCGAATAAGTTAACAGCTACAAACATTGTTTTCCGTTCTTATACGCAAGACACTTTTATTCCAGATGGAAAGTTCGGGTTCATATAAAATTTAATAAGATTTCAGTCTACGATGATCTCTACGTTGTTCCAGACGGTTGTACACCTCTAGTAGGCCGAACCTGGATACGTCGCCTGTGCATTAACCTCAATGAATTGGACGATTTCAATAAGGCCGTGGTTAATTCTATTGAGGATTTAAGCCAGATTGGAGACTTATTGACGGAATTTTCTAGCGTTTTTCAACAGAAAATCTGATGTATCCCCAACTACCAAATTTCTTTAAAGTTGCGAGAAAATACAACGCCTATATATACCAAAGAGCGACAGATTCCCTACGCCTTAACTGAATGCGTTGAAAAGGAGCTTGATGACCTGGAAAAGGCGCGAATAATCACCAAGGTTGCCAACAGTGACTGGGGATCGCCATTAGTGGTCATTCCAAAAGCGGATGGAGGGGTGCGTCTTTGCGTAGACTACAAGGTTGGCGTAAATCAAAGACTAGTAAACGCACACTATCCGATTAGGAAAATTGATCAGATCTTTAATAGTCTCAAGGATTCGAAGTACTATTGTCGTCTTGACTTATACAAAGCTTATTTAGATGTTCGAGTTGATGAAAAGTCAAGCGAAATACAAACAATTTCGACACATAGGGGAACCTTTCGGATGAATCGTCTGTCTTTTGGAATCAAAACTGCTCCAGCTGAATTTAATAGAATTATTGATCAAATATTACGCGAGGTCCCAAAAACAGAGTCGTATTTCGACGATATCGTTGTCCATGGTGAATCTATGGCAGAGTGTAAGGCCAATTTAAAATCTTGTTTGAGTCAACTTAAAAAGTACGATCTCCATTTGAATGTTTCAAAATGTATCTTTTTCCGAGAACAGATCGAATTTTTGGGTCACACCATACAGCACAATAAGGTGCAAAAATCACTTTCTAAAATAAAAGCCAATACAGAGATGCCGCGGCCCAAATGTGTTGATGATGTTCGACGTTTTCTAGGCATGGTTACTTATTACTCACGATTTATACCTAATGCGTCAACTCTAACCGCTCCAATACGTCAATTATTGCGGAAAGCTTCAATTTTTAAATGGACGGCCAAATGTCAAGAATCCTTCAATGCGCTGAAAAAGGAAATAGGCAGTGATCGCGTGCTCATGCCTTATAATCCAGCTTTGAAGTTGCAGCTTGCTTGCGATGCTAGTCCCACAGGGATAGCAGGTGTCTTGTCGCATATTATTGAAGATGAAGAGAGACCTATTGCGTTCGCCTCAAGGTCTTTAACTCCGGCAGAGCAAAATTATTCGCAACTTGATCGGGAGGCTTTAGCAATTGTGTATGCTGTTCAACATTTCCATGAATATATATATGGTCGAATTTTCACATTAGTTACGGATAATCAGCCATTATCCAGAATTTTCCATCAACATTCAAAATTACCTCAGATGACTTCTTCAAGACTACAGAGATATGCAGCATTTTTAACCGGATACAACTATGAAGTTGTCACGAAGAAAGGCGATGAAAATGTCAATGCGGATTGCCTGTCCAGAGCTCCTTTAAACTCAGGCATGAACAGTCAAAACTTCATAGATATAGAAGTACACTCTATTTGCGATTCAACATTGTTACAAATCAATTCGACAAATTTAACTTTTGATACGATTCGAGAAGCAACAAAAAATGATGCGGAACTTAGAAAACTTTTAGACGATTTGCGTAATACAATAGTAGCCGACTCAGAATACACTATAGATGGCGATATTGTGTTCAAGGAACAAAGAGTTGTGGTACCAACCTTACTTCAACAATCCGTATTAGATGAACTACACTACACACATATCGGAATAACCAAGATGAAGCAGTTGGCGAGACGATACGTATACTGGTCTTCAATAGATAAAGATATCGAAAAGTTCGTGCGTTCGTGTGCAGCGTGTGCCTCCGTGAAGAAAAGTCCTGCAAAGGCAGTTTTGCATCCTTGGGATGAACCACAACAAAACTGGCAACGTATTCACATCGACTACGCGGGACCTTACCAAGGACACCAATTTCTGGTAGTCGTAGATTCTAAATCAAAATGGGCGGAAGTGGGCGTCTGCTCTTCTGCTCCAACGTCATTTTCAACAATCGAAATTTTAAGTAATATCTTCGCGAGAAATGGATACCTTGACGTTTTGGTATCTGATAACGCTACAATTTTCAAAAGTGAAGAATTTGCAACTTTTTGTCGCAATTCGAGAATTTTCCAAAAGTTTATTGCTCCCGGACATCCAGCAACAAACGGCTTAGCCGAAAGAAACATTCAAACACTGAAACAACGACTAGCTGCTATGTCAGATGATCCGTCTCCAATGCCTAAGAAAATAAGAGAAATTCTTTTCAGATATAGGGCAACACCGCTTCGAAGTGGGAAATCACCGTCAGAACAATACTTGGGAAGGCAGATCAGGATCAAACTTGATGCCTTAAAGCCTTCGAAACTTTGTGGGACTCTAACCCCAAAAATATCTGTCAGACAACTAAATGAGGGAGACAGAGTTCAGGCCAGATATTACACTGCAAATAAGGCTACGTGGAAATTTGGTATAATCATCAAGAAACTAGGTCGTCTTCATTACCTGGTCAAACTCGATAACGGCTTCGTTTTCAAACGCCACATAAATCAACTTCTTTCAACTAAAGTACAAAACCAATCTTCTGATGATAGCCAACCGCACGATGACATTGCAGGAAACAGTCAAGCAGCTGATCCGCCACTCTTTCAGCAACCCCTTGTAATACCATACCTTCCAAGAAATGTACCTATTAACGACTCTTCGCAGCCCTGTATATCCGAAACAACGGAACCACCACCAACAAACGGAAATGTTGAGCCGCCTACCCCAAGCCAAAGCACTGAAGTTGAAGCAACACCGAACTGCCGTGCATCTGGGCGACAACGGAGACCACCACGTCATCATAGCGATTATATTCGCCACTGAACTTCAAATATGTATTCAATTCATATGTTTCTTTTAAGTGAGGGAGAACTGTTATGACTATATGTGCGATACGCAATCTCTTTCCCTTATTTCTCATTTTTAAATATTATCCTGGCAATGACGCCTATGACATTTGTCACAAATCTAAATGTAAAACTAGGTCGTCATATTCGTGATATTGCACCGTCGGCATCGATCAGTCTCCGCTTAGAAATACAACACGTGTCTTATTGAAATGCCTAATAATTTCTATCATATTGTTTACGTGCACAAGGTAACAAAGCATAGTTTAAAATTTATTCTCTCTGTAAATTTGTTGATTTGCCTTTACGTCCTGTACAACGGATCACCGGAGACGCCGTATTACTCGAATCGCAGCGCGCTCTCTGTGGGCTATACTTTCATGAGAAAATTAATTATCCTTTTACGTCATAACACCGGAAAACTTCGATATAATCCTCCTCTCATGTATTCTACGCCAGACACACCATTATATATACATTAAACATTATACATTAAATTACATTCTAAAATATTGCATTAACTAGGTATTAGTAATTTGCCTTTCACGTATCAGACATTGGCGTCATCACTCAGATAGTTCACTCTACGAATAGAAACGTAGTCTGTGGACCTGACACAACTCTTCCATCATCTGCTTAGACCTTGGTCTCTTTCTCTCACGTAGTTTACGCTACAAAGGAAATACCAAAAAAATTGTTTGAACGAAACAACCATGCACACAAACTTTTATAGGATAGTAACTCTAAGTCCAAAAAAAAATGTATCATGTTTTTGTAAGGTAAACAACTGCAATAGTAATATGAATTTCTATCCATGTACCAAATAGCTTTTTGGTTTGATTAAAAAAAATCAGCTTTCAAAACAATAATAGGAAATACAGGCGGCCGACAATTGAAATAGAAGGTGACAGTTATACGTCAGTATTCAATCGAGTTCGTTAAGCTGGCTCGTTCAGCCTAAGTCGTTATAAGCTGCGATGATCTAATTTTAAATTTAATAAAAGTGAAAACAGAGATGTTTTCCGGTGTCATAATTTCAATGTTTCCAAATTCAACCTATAGACCGACTAAACTCGTTTTCTCTATTCACATTCTCCCAACTTTACAGAAAACCCACAATTGCATGCAACAAATTATTTCATTTGAACCGCACAACATTATGTTTGAGTACCAACGCAGACTCAATGCCACAATTTCGGCTTTCAGCTGCCAAACAAGCAAACAAGTTTTTTTTTGAATTGAACACTACCAAATTTTACGTTTTTCGCAATTAACAGGAAGTTGTTACGTTAACATAAATATAAAAATTCAAGTATCGCTATGATAACTGAAAGGACTTTGATTATAACACTGCCAAGAGTGCGCCGGCACAACTTGCATATGCAGAATCGAGGAAGTTTATAAACGAGGCACTGTCACACAAACACTTCATTAAAACCATTTGCTATTATTTGATTTTCAGATTTTTATTGACCATTGGAAAGCTCAGATAAGAAGTTTTCCAACAATATGAGGAAAAACAAAGTTATTTTAAAATAACAAAAACCTCGGCCTGAGTCCCAACACAGTTGGCGACTGATTCCATCCTCTGCTTTGACGAATATTCTTATTCGAACTTTCAAATGGCTGGGGGCGTGTTTATATTATTCTCTATACACCATAGAAGAGGAATTAATCCAACTACAATGAAAATGGTGAATATAGTTAAATAAACTTCATATTGTTAAGCAGCGATCATCATACCTTCTTGAAGCCAATATCGTTGGCGTACTCTCTGAAGCATTGACGGCAAATGTTCAAGCCATATTTGCGGATCAAACCATGACGGTTAGAGCAGGCACGACTGAAATTAGAAAATAAACAAATCTGTATACTCCCTATAAACCACAAACTACCAAAATATGTTATTTTAGTTGTCATTCTCAACGCTTTCCAGCGAGAATTCCCCTCATGATTTCAGATTGGGGATCTCTTAGTGACAGCATTTACAGAAGATTTTATTATTGCCACCCTCAATTAAGGAAATTGCAATGGTTATTTCTTCCACAAATTCCGTACTCAACCGGGGGCTAATAAATGACGCATTGGCACGATGAACATTAAGAAATGCCTAAAGTAGACAGCCCACCATTAATGTTGTGGTGTGGCTAGAATATAACCTTACTTTTACAGTCACAATCTTAAACACTCAAACTAGCCAATATGCCGCTTGTATTCATAACATTTAAATACCATTTTGCAGGAAATTACATACAACTTAAATACTTACCAGCATCTGGAGCCTTGGCCGTATTTACGGGGATGCGAGTACCAAAGATTGGCAAAACCCATGTCGACTATATCACTTCGTAGATGCAAAAGAAAGAAATGTTGGCTGCCAACCGTCAAGGTACGTAAAACACACGGTTGATTTTGTAAGGAACTAATTCTGACTAGTTGTATTTTTCCGCATTGATGATGATTTCAGTAGAGGTGTACTTAAACAGTGGGCTTGTACATTTCTGCTAATTTGAATCCATAAAATTATTTAATTGCTTCTTTAAGTTCAATAGTAGTGCAAAAAGAAAGATTAGTTGTATTTAATTAATATTGTTATTAGAAATTTTTGCGTTTTTCATTATCTTTGGGTCATGTTCTTTACATTTTTTAATTACATTTTTTATTTGCTTTTTATTTTATATTTCTAACTAATATATTAAGAATTTCTCCGTTAATCTATTGCCTGTTCTCATTTTACCGTAGATGATGAAATCTCACTTCATTTATAACTGATAAACTAATTGGACAAATAACAGGAAGTGGAATGCAGATAGAAACAAAAAAAAATGGTTGAGATTGTTTTTAATTGCGGAGTTTATTTTTAGGCTTATCTTTTCGGCTTTTTCTATTAAACAAAAATTTTGTACACCTCGGATAGTGCTTGTAGCAAAGAGCTTATATTTATACACAAAAGGGAACGATTCACTCACGGAGTGTTGGGAGGCA
>JAHXMU010021624.1:0-16626 GCA_019455685.1 Philornis downsi
ATTTAGTAACTGTAGTGATAAAATTATCCACCTTGTGGAGTATACCAGGGGTTCGAACTTATGATTTGGAAATGAAAATTAACAAAGTCAATTATATGTAGCAGATTATTCATCACTTTTAATAAGATACAATAGAAAAATAGATTGATACACAATAACTTTTCAGCGATTAAGAAAATGCCGTCAACAGCCTGATGAAACAACTGGTTTCAGCACCACGTACAGTACCAGTACTACGACTGTATTATTTGGCATTGACCAATGTGTTTTCGACAAGTTGTCTGGCAGCGTATTATTGAGCTGTTTTGTGTCAAATGAGATGGGATAGTCTGCCGTGTCATCCTTCGAATATACTTGTGGAAATGTGGAAGTCCCCAGTCACCTTGACGGGCACAATATTCAATGAAAGCCTTATTTTAATGTCAAATGTTGACGAAATTGCCACCATTGATCGAGAACTGTTAAACGTTACAATAACTTTCTCAAGATTCGATAAAGCATGTACAAAGATTAACTTTGCGGTAAACGATTACAAAACCAAGATGTGTTGTTTCAATAAACAAGACGTCGATTCGTTTGGAAAATTGCGTGAGCATTAACATTGTGATGGATAATTTCACCGCCCTTAGGCCGGGCATCAATAAAACAAATAGCGTCAGTTTATGAGGATAGATTATTGCTTAGTCTTATTATGAACAACATTTTTGGCACGAAAATTCTTTGGCAGTGAAGCTTCTGGACGGACCATTTTTCTAAAAAAAATTATAAGAATGTGCCATGAAGGTGTGTCGCATTATGAATAATAATTTCTATTCTAGTTGTTATTAAAGTAAACATTTATGGATCTTTTAATTTTGCAACTCATTTGCCCACCAAATTTTTTTCCTTTCAGTTAGTTTTGTGATTGCCTGGCCCAGTATTGTTTTAAACTCTCGTCAAAAATAAACTATAGCAATGGAAAAGTACGCGTTTTATGATTTCTCTTCGACAAAGGCGACAACGCAATCCAGACAACGTGAAAATGTGAATAGTGTTTATGGTCCTAATACTGTAATAACCAGTAACGCTGCCGTCAAAGATGTATCGTGAAGTCAAAGATGTACCACGCTCTGAAAATTAAGTTGTCGAAAATATTGATAGAATAATGGAAATCGTCAAGTCTGACCATTTCTATTTCGCAGGAGGGCAATAAAAAAGACAAAAAAATCAGTCCCAATGATGCAAAAAGACACATCCATTCTGGGTGCTATACAAATTCCAATTGCGAATTACTGCCGAATCGCTAAAAAAATTACCCATTTATGAAGCAGATGATGAATGATGATGGAAAAAGAGTTACTTATATATATGAACGTGGAGCGAAAACGATCGTGACTGAATCGGAGTGACCAGGCGCAAACGGTCAGAAAGGTTTGGCTGCGATTTGGAGCGATTGACAGGAAATCATCTATTATGAGTTGGCCTTCTACAGCCAAATTCTTAATCGCACCTATATTGTCCACAATTGGATTATCTGAAGAAAGTAATCGCTTAGAATGGGCTAGCTTTGGCCAATACGAAAGGAATTGTGTTTTAAGCCGCACACTTAGATAGTGTCTCACAAAACGTGAAGAGAAAACGTTCGTTACTGAATTGGGGTGACCTAGCGCAAAAGATGATTAAGCCAGTATTAACGGCCAGGAAGGTTTTGCTGCGTATTTTGTGGGATTGGCACAGAATCGTCCAAATTTCAATCAAATTCTTAATTGCACCTGTATTGACCACAATTGGATCATTTGAAGAAAGTGTCATCAAATGATTACCACCTATTTCTGTTTATTTTTTGGCGATAGTGACGAGGGTTTCTGTAAGAGAGGCATAACTGAATTATCTTCTAAATGACAAAAAGTTATTATACAAACCGGTGCATATTTGATGTAAATCTGATCATTATACCTATGATAAAGCTTCCAATTCCGTGTAAAAATGATAGATTTCTCTTTACTATACCTTATAAATAAATATATTTGATAAATTCATTTATAAAGTCATTACCTTAATGGATGTGTGTTTGCCTTCAATATATCTCAAAAGTCCACTACGTTATGCATGAAATGACAGACAGTAGCATTATGTGTCAGCTTCATTATTTAAACATTCGCATTTCTCTTATTCTCACATTTCTAAAAGTAAAGGTTCATTTACCTTTTCATTACACACCCCACACAATATGTTGGTGTGAAAAAGTCTTTAACCTAAAAGTAGGCTACACAAAATCTGCAGAGTTTTTTGTTACTTTTCACTGTTTGTTGAAAGGTTTTTGACCTTGTCGTCTCGATGACAAAACGGGACGAATTTCCATGCGAAAATTCACCATGTAGTTGTTAATATAAAGTAATTTATAAAACAGTGAAGGATTAATATTTCCAAGTGAACTTAATTAATCTGTGAGTTACTTGAGAGACAAAATGAAAACATTTTGCCTGATATTGAGGGGGGGTTACGGTAACTTAATATTTGTATATGGCTTATTTTCTTTGGCAGTTAGATTAAGAATAAATTGAATTTTTTTAATTTAAGTTGTTTACCAAATTAGCTTCTTTTGGGGCTCTGCGTCAACGGTTTAGGTCGCTTCAGTTTTTTCCTCAAATCCACTTATTCTCTTTATCTTAAGTCAGGTCATATCTTCAAGTCTTTGACATGTTCAATATTTAATTTTTGATACTAAAGAAAATCCCTTAACTGCAATTAGGAAATTGGAACCAAGTAAATTTGCTTTGTGTGTGTTGACTTAGACCGAGTTTTGTTACAGATTAAATTCTTGATTTTCATAAAACTGTAATTTTATTTATGCGAAATGATTAGGGAGGATATGAAAATAGGTTAGTATTAAGCGCTTGTCAAAAGAATGAAAGAAAATTATTGACAAGAAGCTGAATGGATACGCTTGGGACAAATATGTTACTTTTGAAGGAAATTGTGACAGAAAAGATGCGGCAATTAAACATTTAATAGTATAAATACAGGTATGCAATATATGCTTTTAATAGCTTATAGAATTGTACAATTATATTGCATGAAAAGGACGTTAATTTTCTTAAACATTTTAGTGAAGAATTATAGAGCACATTATTTTTCTTAATTTTTTGAACGGGAAACTTAAAGAGCGGTACTATATTACACACTTGTTATGATGAGAAGCCTAGCAAGATATCACACCACATTTTAGCAGCGTTACTTTTTAAAATACTTACTATTCCAGCCTAGTAATTTAAATTTAAAATTCCCTCTTTTATATCCTTCACTGTGTAAACATGTCCCTTAAAGGTTATTGCCTTATGAAATTTGAAATTCGACTATCTCCTTTTCCAAACTAGTATTCTGGTACCTGTCTACTACCCGCACCTGGCAATAAATACAGCAATATTGTCCATCTATTCACTAACTATCAGACGGATGAGATGACGCAACAGCGCCTAGAGCATCTGTCCGATTATAATGATGGTAGTTCAAACAACAATAAATGTCGTTGCCGGTTCACAAAAGGATATATGGCTCATAATGATGAAGTGGCTGTTACAGGGGCAACCAAATGCATTTGCTTCGTGAGTTTTGACGCGTTTACGCTTTGCTGTCTGGAAGGATTGTATTATTGTCAGCTCTAGAAATGTTTGCTAATGGTTTGGTCGACAAAGAACAACGAACAACAAGAAGAACGACTAAGAACAATGGTGACAATGTTGAAAAAAAGAGGCAACTTACATAAAGAATGTAAGAGGTTTATTAACAGGTGGAAGGAGGGAATTTTCTATATAGATCAGTGTTCAAAAAAGAAAAAAAAAATAAAAAAAAAATAGAGAAGGTGATAGACTGATCATCATAAGCAAATAGTTATTTAGTTACTTATGAGACGTTTACAAAAAAAGACACATTTTCTCTATAGAAAATTTGTTGTGTAAGACACGTTTTCTCCTTATAGAAATTTTTGTCGTGTGAGAAACATTTTCTCTCTACAGAAAATTGTCTCGTTTGAGACACATTTTCTCTCTCTAGAAATTTGTGTCGTTTGAGACACATTTTCTCTCCATAGAAAATTGTGTCGCGTGAGACAAACATTTTCTCTATAGAAAATTTTCAAAAGTCAAAATATTAGATTCAACTAATACTATTTCAATAAATTCAAAAGAATTAAAGTTATGGTCGGCACAGCACAATTATCATGCTGGGAATTTACACAAGCCTTATATCCTTTCCTGGATACAACTTGGTTGCTGCCAATAAATTTAGTGTTTGCTTATGCACATTTATGCCACTTACGTATTAACGCATCAGCAAGTTTTGCTGTCTCTACTTATGCCACAACATATCAGCATGACAACATGAAGCACATGCAGCGTGTAATAAAAGAGTGTAGCAATGCTTCTACATGTTCGAGTAGTCCCCTGTTGTATCAGCAGACTGTGGCAATGGCAATGGTCCCATGCATAGCGTGTGTAAATGCAAATTGAGTCCTTTGGGGGGAAAAGCCTTCGTTCGATGAGAGAAAAGAGGAATCACTCAGATATACATATAGTCACACTTACACTTTATGAGGCTGTGTGTGCCCGGGAGAGGTTATGTAAATTAATGTTGATCACTGTAGTTTAATGCACTTTATGTTCATTACATGTTTGTTGCTGCATTTGCAATGGAGTATGCATTAAGTGTTCGTAAATGTGCGATGTGGTTGGTATTTGTGGGACTTGCAAAAGGTATTATTAAGTAATATTTTAAAATATTTAACAACTTTTTCTACTATATGTGAAAAAAGGTCTATGCAAATGGAAGAATGGGAATGGGAGGGTTGCAGTGTCGTTTTGCCTGTAATTAAATGGATGTTGGTGATGGATATTGGAAATGATTTTACTGATTGATGTTATAGGATCATCACCTGAATGTGGAAATGAGGGCATGCCCTGCCCTGTGTTGGGATATAGAAAAAGATATTTGTTCATGGCAGGACAAGGTAAGATAAATATTTAAGAAAACTAATAGTACAAAAATTACAAATCTATGTATGCACGTACATATATATGTAATTGCAGTTCTGTTGGCTCACTGATTACACTCGTCTACAACTTTGGAAACAAATTTGACTGCGGAAACGAATCATATTTGTAAACTAATCTGGGTGTGCAGAATTCGAATCTAATATAAAAATTGAGCTATCACGTCTTGTTCATTTTTTATCGCATGCTCGTAATACTGTAAAACAATCAATACTGACACCACAATTTCACGATTATTAATTTGACAGAAGCTCACTGTCATTTTAAATCTTCATAATAGTAGCGTTTAAGCATGTGAGGGAGATCGTGTGTTCATGATTATAGCTATTTTAACTTTGAGTCTGGTGAATATTTGGCTGAGAAACAAGATATGCAACATCAGAATCATTAAAATATGCATATGTTGATTATTTTGGTTTTGCCGTCAGAAACTTCGACAAACCGTGGACACCGAAAATGTTTTGCAATAGTTGCAGAACTGTTTTATACAAGTGGTCAAATGGCAAGAATTCCAGTACTTTAGAGAGATAGAGATAACCAAAAGATAAAAGCTTAGAATTGACTGCATATTTTGAAAAGAAACACTCTGTTCTATACTGCACTGATGTTGATGGTTTATTTAAAAAATGACAAAACTGAATGGAGATTAATTATTGATGGCTCCAAGTACACTTTTAAGGCTCTTCTTTTACATAATGGGTTTGAAAAACCATCCATACCAATCGCCCATGCTGTTAACATAAAGGAAAATTAGGAATCAATGGCTGAAGTTTTGGCATTACTCAAATACAATGAAAATAAATGGAAGATATGTGGTGACCTTACGGTGTATGATTTAAATTTCTCCATATATACAGAATAGACCATCGTAAATAACTGTAAATCTGCTTCAGGTCATTGGTTTGTTGCCAGGTATGCAAGGAGCTTTCACAAAATATTGTTGTTCCCTTTGTCTATGGGATAGTCGCCCTGCATGTCATCCTTACGTCAGAACAGAGAGGCCAAAAAGAACTGAGTATTCAGCAGGAAAACAAAACATTTCAAACAAGCTATTAATTATTAATTATTCTTCCGCTGCTGCACATAAAATTAGGCCTTCCTAAAAATTTTGTCAAGGCCCTAGACAAAGATGGTGCAGCATTTAATTATTTGTTATAAGGCATATTTGTTGGGCCTCAGATCAGGAAGCTATTGAATGATGACAATTTTTCACAATGTTTATGAGAGAAAAAATATGCAGTCTGGAAATCTTTCAAGAGTATCGTGAACAGTTTTCTTGGAAAAAGTAAGAGTGAAAACTACAGATAAATTGTTGCTGAATTATTGAAAAATTATCAGCAATTAGGAGCACAAATATCACTCAAATGCACTTCCTTCTTTCACATTTAGATTTTTTTGTGCGGTGAGCGACGAACAAGGGGAGCGTGCTCACCAAGATTTAATGAAAATTGAATGAAATTATCAAGGATTTTGGGACAAAAGCATGTTGGGAGACTAGTGCTTTACTCTAATACGTGAAACCAAACCTGCAAAATACACACCACGCTCAAATAACGCCATTCGATGTTGAAAATTCACTGATTTCTAATTAAACTAACGATTTTTTATGTGAAAAACGAAAAATTTTTTTTTATCTAAAAAAACTGACGTGATAGAGAAAAACCAATTACAGATTTGAATTCAGCCCACCAAATCACCCTACGAAAGATATTTGGTTGCTCTAGTCCAAAACCTTGTTGGCTGGTGTAATTAGAGCCTTTGATAGTCTTTTACTATCAAAAAGACAATAAAATACTCCTATATCTAAACATAATCACTTCTTTTATACAAAATATTTGTACTTTTATGTTTGTTGTTTTAAAGTTTTAAAGTGAAACTTCCTAGATCATTGTGTGAAATCTGGATTGGTGACTCTTTCTATGACGGAAGTAGGTGAGTAATATACAAGTCATTGGGTGGGTAATATAATTGTATTAGATTTAGTGAAAGCGCAGCTTCATCACACATGAGAAATAAACAAGAAATCGCTTCCGGTCCACTCATATCGCGGCCTATCGTCTGTTTGCGTTGTAAATGAAGGTGCTTTAAATGATGTGCAAGTTTTGTTGGCCGATTAATTTCTTTTATTGTGATATTAATGTTGCCGTTTCCATTTCGTCAGAGAACAGCGCTGTTTGTTATGTGTCAAAAAGTGGAGGATTTAATGAGTGGTGGGCGAAAAATGTCCAAATATAACTTGCCACCGGTTACATGAGTACGTCCTTACACCTCTCCATTTCCCTTCACTATAATTTATAGTTGATAGACTTCAATTATAGTTGATAGCCTATAACTTGGTGACGAGAACTGTAAAAGATGGAGTTAACTCCAACGAATTGGCTTAATTTGCAAGCTGAAAATCAGATCCAGGCCAAAACCCTTTTTGCAAGTGTTATTAATTACGGCTACGCAATAGAAAAAAAAAATTCGGGAATGTGATATAGGATAGCTTCTCACATTTTTAATCTGTTTTTAGGCTCGAACTCATGGTAATATGTACGATAGTCGAATATACAAACCATTATACCATGACCCCAGGTCAGTAGGGGACTAAAATGACACAATTACTTCAACAACGATATTCTGCAAACTTGGAATCTTGTAAAGTAATATGGGAAAGAAATGGACATAACAGGAACTGTGTAATCCACAACAAAGGACTGAATATCATGAAATTATAGATACATATTCATCTAAAAGATTAGGCGACACTGAATAAAAATTTTTGAAAATTTGTACTTTTAGATGAAAATTGCAAATTTAAAAAAATTAAGGTTTACATTTACCGATCGATCGCCAAAGCAATTAAGCTCTGAATTTCTATAAGCTATGTGGAGTACCCATTTTAAGCGACCATACTTTATAAACTGTTAAAGATAAATATATGAAATTTGTTACATCTGCCAACGGTATTGCAGAACGACTTACACTTTGGAACGAAATATATAAAATCTTAATAACGCCAATTTAACGACCATACCACATAATTGACGATTCAATCCACGTTATATTTTGGTTAGTTAGCTGAATATTATGCGATTATAGAAGATGTTTTCCTGTTTTTCAGTTCCCAGTAGTTAATTTATTACGACTCAAAGTTTCAATAAATTTTTTTTCCACGTCTCAACGTGCTTTTTGTTTCCTTTTTTTATATAACCACATTTCAATAAGAAAGCGCTGCATTTTCATTCGCCGAAAATATCAGAGCACTTAATCAGATTGCATCAATATAAAAGAGGATTGATTATATTGTGATGGCAATGGAAAAAAAGGAATCAACACCTGTCAGTGAAAACACTGAAATAACAATTTTCTGTTAGACTTTTTATATAGTATTTGACAAAAAGTGTCGCGAAATGCCATGAGTTTGTTACATAAGGGAGCAAAGTGTTGAAGTTTTAGTTTATATTATTGTGCAATGTTCATCTGTATTCATACGAATATGCTATGAGTTTTATATATCATCATCCAATACTGATAACGCTAAAATAACATAAGACGTAGGAACTAATCTTTTGAGAATAATGGCAATTAAAGTATTTTTCGCAAACTAATTTGTAGAAGCTTTTTTATTTTTCAGAAAGACAAAATAAGAAACATTGGGTTGTTCTGAAAGTTCGTTTGATTTTTAAAATAATTTTTTTTTCCTCCTGGGAGATTTTTAATTCATACCTCATAAAATTCGCGTGGTTTTCCTAAAAAAAGAGTTCAATTTAATTGTTCACTCCTTCGTTGTTATGAAAATTGAAATTCTTCAAGTGGTTGTTCAGACTGCAAAATAGGTCGGACGAGGCGAAGTCTGGGAAGTACGGTGGGTGAGGTTAAACTTTCCACCCAAGCCCTGACAGTTTCTGACGGGTTCGCAAGGCAGAGTGAGGCCTCGGAGAAATACTGAGGTACCCACACATCTTTTATGACCCCGTGAACGGTTGAGACTGATTTTAGATTATTTCAGCTATTTCCTTAACCGTTGCACGGAAATTAACAATAGTAAAATATTTCACCTCCTCGAAAATAAATTCTTTTGCATATCCTGATCTGAGAGCGTCTGTTACAGAGAACTTGGTCCTAGAAAATCTTTTAAAACATTTCTGGAAAGTTCTTTCATTTTGTCCGTTTTCTTCATAAACAGGTATACTGGAAAGTAATCACAAATAGTGGGCGATTTTTCAATTTATCTATAATGGTTGTTTAAACTATTATATAACAGGTCTTGTAATTATCACCTCAATAGTTAGATTGAAGCAAACGCGCGATCGGTTTTTGCTTTGTCAAAAATTGCGTAAAATGAGTAAGTAAGATCCTTGATGCTAATTTTTGTTTCCTAATTCCTGGGAATTTTGTTAACTCAAGAATATAACCTGAATGCAGGCAAATACATTTTTGCCTAACCTATCATAGCCGTTATGGGCGTCGTTAGTTAGTCAGGCATTTTATTTTACATATTTTAATTTTAATGGAAACGTTTACAGATTATTACATGCTTTTGCACATGCGATTGGATGCTTATAAGATAAGGAGGTAATCGGGGTTGATTTTTGTACCTCTGTTATATTGGTTGGGTTTTGAAATGTAATACAATGAAACGTATTTTTCAAATTCCATACCATTTCTGTCTCTATTGCATTTAACTTCATCTGCCGTTTTATAGACTCATATAAAAAAACGTGTTATGAGAAATTTGATGTCTTTTGGTGGTTACAAGGCAAGAAATTAAAAGATTTATAATACCTTCTAAAACCGATGTCGATACCGATGTTTTGTGTTTCCCCTATTCGTGTCTAGAACGTGTATCAGCTCTGGGATGATCCCCGTTTTCGTATTTTAACAAACGCGTGAACTTAAAACAGCAAACTCGCGCACTTAAAGCAGCGCTCTACGGCACTTATGGGCTACTTGGGGTACCTGAGAAGAAACATTCATTCAGCTTGAAAACGGATGACACATCTGATCACCTCTTGGTGACCATTAGATATATTTTTTGTCTGACTTTTTTCGACTCTTTACAGATTTAACTAAATAATACTTGGGAAATTTATTAAGGAAGGGCTCAGTACAGAACAAAGAACCAAAGTTGTTCAATTTTACTTTAAAAGTCAGCATTCTATTATTCAGATCATATCGAAATTTCTTTCATGTTCGAAATGCTCCTAGCACTCTAAAAATTTACCGATTGGTTCAGGGTTTTGGGCAACAAGGGGCTGTCCATGATCTTCCGCATGCTGCAAGACCTCGTGCTGTTCAAAATGAAGTGGCTATTGCTCGAGTGCAAGCAAGTATTGAGGAAAACCCCGAAACTCCCACCAGGCGACGTTCTCAGCAGTTAGAGATGTCTTGGCGGACTTAGCAAAGAATTTCACATATGTTACATCTTTTCCCATATAAGATGCAATTGGTTCACGAGTTAAAACCAAATGATGCACAAGAACGCATTCAATGTAGTCGCCGTTAACGTTACTTATGCTCCATCCTTTATAAAACCTTACCCTACCCTAAACTCTGTTCGGCTGTTCCATGTGTGACCGAAAACCAAACAACAATTCTTGCTGATCAAGCGGAAGCTCAATCGGCAAGAACTTAATGAGATTGTGCATTCACAGTTCAATCAACCAGAATTGCTTTCGTTAAAACTAAGCAAGAAAATCTAGGCGAATGAAAAGGTGAATTCACAATTCCACATTAATAAGCATAAGCACAACTGGAACAATAACCAGATCGTGTTGGACTTATTGCGAATTGCTGTGGGCCATCGAACACTAATGATGTCGCCAATATTTATTGTTATATGCGAAATACAATAACAATACATATACAATAAACTACAAAACTATAATTCTAAATCGCAACAATACAACTGAAATTTTTAGTTAATTTATTAACATTTAGGTTCCCGTAAATTACATTTTATGCCGCAATTTGACGCCAACGTAAAGTTGTTTTAAAATAGCAACCTATTGCCCATAACCGCATCAGCCATCTTTCTGGTAATCTGTCATATTTACCTCACAATAAGCACATCCATGATAACATTTTGGACATACATACCTATATATTTGGGGACCACTGGTCAAGCAAATATATTACTTGCCACTGTTAAATATGGCAATAAGCTGGTTTCCGATTGAACCTTTGAACACATGACTTTTAAGCATTTTTATTCAATTTCTTGCCTGTCAAAACAATTTTTTATCTTCAACATTCCTATTTAATGCTTGCAAATATTTTTCGTCAACTAATTGCAAATATTTTACCTTACAGTTGATACAATTTTTTTCTAGACTAGCATGCAATTCAGCTTGGTAAAGAAATTAATATTTTTTCTTGCTACTGCTGTAGGTGAAGTCAATTTGCAAATTGGTTGTGAAAGTATAGTAAACGCGAAACGTTGAAACGAAGCAAAAACTTCGATATTGAACTTTGCTCAAGAGGAAATATTTCAAAGTGTACTTTTTGTATGTGTACTTGCTTTTATATTTGTCCACTAAATACTTCGATACGAACGAAATATTCTTTGGAAAAAAATGTGAGAACTTTAAAAAGCTTTGTGGGAAGATTGCAAGTAAATGTAAATAAATCGGGCCGTTATGGCGCTTAGTAATTGAAAAAATCAAAATAAATCATACCTGAGCAATTTGCTTGTACCTTTAAGTTCTAGTGTATAGGTAACGATTAAAAAGTAAATTTTAAGATGAATAAACTTAACCTTTCCAACTTCTTTCAACTTTGTTACCTGCTTCATTAGGAAGAAATTTAACTTCATAGGCTTAACAAATTGTTTGCTACCGTTCTGCTAAAGTTGTTATTCTTTACATATATATGTGTGGTTATAAAAATAACATTATGAAGTATTATTTGAAAAAGTATTGTGAAGCTTAATATCATAATACTTTTTCAATGCGGTCAGTTCAATGAACATGGTAACCACTTTATAAGGTGCGTTCCATATTTATAAAGTCACCCATAAAAAAGCTTTATTTAGTCTCACTCAAAATTTTTTATGAGTTCCTGACGCTTATAGATCTATAGGTAGTAAGCGCTCAGGAAATAGAAAAAATTCTTTCTAACCGTGACAAGTTATAAAAAGTGCCAGCAGTACATCGAAAAGTCTACGTGACTTGCAAGCTGTTGTGGACAAAAAATGTCAGTCGCACCACCATTTGACGGACACTAAAGAGTTAAAATTTTATAAGAAATGAACAAATGAGATACATTTCAGCTTTAAAACCAGAACACAAATTTCTCCCTATGGATTTTAGGCGTAAAAATATGAACACACAGTGGTCATCCGTAAGTCACACAAAACTATTAACCAATTTGTTTTTATTCAAAACATAAAATTTGGGGGTAATTTTTTTTTGAGTAAAAAAAAAAATTGAGCTTAGATGGTCGTGATGATTTCCGGCATTATTGATATGATTTGAAGAAAGAGCCGAAATTCTTTCCCAATCAAACTTTTGAGGGTGAAAATATGAAGGTTTGGGCAGCATTTTCGGCAGCCGGATGTTTGAAGCTGGGGTTTACATCCTAAAGAATGGAAAGTGCGGATTACATGCAAGTTTTGGAAAACAGAGAAACAGAAATCTGGGTTTCCTCTAAAAAAAAATCAATGTTATGAACTTGCCAGTGGTTATTAAATGTATAAGCGCCAATTTCCAGTCCAATTGTAAGCGATTATTTTACCTATTTCTTGTTCTGTCAAACCTTTCCCTCTTAACATACATTTTCTATCACAGAATTTTACTATTTCTTCACAAAAATTATAATGACCCTGTCGCTTGAACTTTAAAAACTCAATAATTGAACTTGGCATTATAATTGGGAAACAAGTTAAAAAACAGAATTATCGAAAGAACAAAAGTATTGTTATTTGCAAAAATCTTGTACATTGTTGTTTCGTTTAAAAAAGTATTTTGACAGAACATCATAACAACAAAAAATGTACCGTTGCACAAATAAAGTAAACCGATGGATGGCTTTATAAATGTGAAACGCACCTTATACGCTAAATAAAGTGCGGGGAGGTTTCTCTGTTGTGTACAATGCAAGGCGAACTTAAAGATTTCATTGTGCTCCCCCTGTCTCGTGAAATGTGTGATATTGAAGATATTTTTTTGTTCTCTTAAAGATTTATTTTAGGAGAACAAAAAATTTTTTAAATATATAGGACACAAACCAGAAAGATATCAAAGTGCAGAATCTTTAACATATAATCTATAGTTTGGAGCTAAAGCTTACTTCAAAATGTATTCATATGTCTTCTGATTGTACTTTCTAAACGTAATTTTGGGTTCTACATTGGTCTTCTAATAGTTTGAGAAGAAAATATAAAAATATCGACGGCATAAACTAGAATAGCATCAAAATGCATTAAACATGAGCCTCGAACCTCGAAAAGCCATTAGAATATAAAGATCAACTGTGAAAAGATATGCATAAATGTCTTCTGACTGTGTTTTTCACACTTTTATTATATGTTGGTGTTTTAAAAATTTGAGTGGAAATTGTAAAAATCTGCATTAATACTATTTTAATTGCACCTGAAAACACACTGCGTATTTAGAACTGCATATTTGTATAAGCGCTTATTTCGTATTAATAAAAAAAGAAATATTTTTGACTTGAACCACAATCAAATCAAAGTGCACGAAATATAAGCAATGGTGTATAAATATCATTCGTTTGTGTTTACTTGCATATTCTAATTTCAATCTTGTAAAAGGTTTTTAGTTGATTTGTTTATGCGTATACAAGTCTACCTTAACAAATAATTTTAAATAACGGGAAACCTTTGAAACAAAGTTTGTCTTTCACCACATTTTCAGTTTTTTTTTTGCACTTTGGTTTTTTAATTTGAATTTGTACATCCGCAGCTAAAAAGGAAAGAAAAAAAAAACGTTGCAAATAAATTTAGTTAATGGCTTTTTCCAATTAATAACTGTTGATGTCCATAGATTGCTGGGGTCACTTTGCAAATGGCAAATTTTTTTGTTTCAAAAAAAAAAAAAAAACAAAAACAAAAAAACGTAAGCTAGAGCAGCTGTGCAAAAACTGTGATGAGATTTTAATTAAATTTTTTTTGTATTCCGTATAAGAAGAAAAAAGAAAAATTTTGACAAATGGCGGAAAAAGGCAATATATGAAGAAATATTTATAACAATTAAAAAACTTATTAGCGTTTTAATTATATATCTGTATATACAACAAAATAAGTGATTATTTGTATGTCGGCTGGTAGTGATAGTGATTTAATTGCTGATTTGTCCTTCTGATTAGAGCTCTCCTTCTAATTTCTTAGCAGGCAGTGTTTATTTTATATGTGGCATGATTGAGGTGGGTGAAATCACATACCATTTCAACATTTTAGTTGTCAAAGCTCATACATCCGAAGCGGGTATATGCATTTTCCGTCAAAACAAGAAACTGTCATCTGTACCAGTAGCGACATCCATTCTTATTGCAATAAGTAAATGGGATGAAAAGAAGTTCCTATATTGGATGGCTTTGTAAATGATATAGTGGTTTATTTGATCATATATTTCGATTAAGGATATACATATTTACATTAATATTTACCTCAATTAAAAAGTGCTCATGGTATAAAATCGTCATTTGCTTGTTTGTTTTAGTCAGCGCATATTAATGTAACATCCAATTAATTTATTTGTATTTTCCATCTGCAATTTCCTGTTTTTCGCCTTTTATTCCCAGTTGGAAAATATTCTTCTTATGCTTCTTTCCTATCTTCATTAAAAAATCAATCAAACTTTCTTAATTAAACTCATAAAAAACACATTTGTTTCTGTGGCAAGAAAAGTTGCTGATTCCATTGCCCTTATCGTCGCTTTTTCGAACATTTTGTTTGCATCAATTTCTTTGCAATAGTTGGAGCTTCTCTTTTATAGCCCCTTTCACTATGCTGGCGATTACTTCTTGTGGCTCCAATCTTTGTTCATTTGCAAATTGATGATACTCGTATTTGAAACAGATTGTTATGACATATTGATAGGACTGTTAGGGAGAAAGAGAGAGACACGAAAGAACTTTTTCTCCGTCACTGGAATAGCTGAAAAACCAATATTTTTTTAATTTTTGTATGTTCAATTCTGCGGGTATACAAAGAATATAACGAATTGTGATGACACTATTTAAAGAAATGTTGCACAGGTTATATATATTGCTATGAAAGACAAAGCTATTAGCTAATTTTGGGCTCTCAAGTAGTCGAGAAAGAGGAGAGTGCCCTGTGGTCACCTATACGAATTGAATCTTTATGGGTATGGTTAAGAAATTAATTATATTTTTCTTAATTTTTCCGGAGAAAAAGCATTTTATTTGCTAATAAGGTACAGAGGTTTCATATCGTTTACTAAATTTAAAACACACACTCTTTATTTCCAAAATGTATATGCAGTTTTTTTTTTGTCCCTGTATTGATATTCCTTTATGACTTGAAAACTTTCACTGTTATTTTTTTGTCAATGCAGTGAATAAGATTCTCCAAATGCAGCAGATATATAACAAGATTGTGCTTCCTTTTACACATATTATATATACATATACATATGAAACTAAGTTAAAATTATGGTATGTAAATTGCCAACTTCATACGCACGCATACATGTCTACCAGATACAAAGATGGAATAACTTAAAAGTGTACCCGCTTATCAATGCATGAATATGTAGATTGTAATGGTGTGAGTAATGGCAAAAGTTACGAGATAAGGATTTCTTGATATTGCTGAATTGGCATAAGCGTAAAATTGTACACATGTTCGATTACAAAGTTTAAATATGGGTAGCAGATTTTAGATAACAGATAAAGTTATCAATGCCAATTTACACAAGTAAAACAAAATTTTCTTGCATAAAGTTTCAAGAAAAAACATATTTTAACTTTCGTCTGGTTGCTGTTTGAATTTGAAATTGAAGAAGTCATTTGCTGGTTCCAACAGCCAGTATTTGGCAACAATGAGGGAAGTTTGGTGTAATGCTATGACGAAAGTTTTTTCCAAATTGAGTTTATTTTATAAAGTCGCTTGGAAATATTTGCAATTTATTTTAGTGGAAGGAAATTGTAGTAAAAGGGTGAATTTCTTTATTAATAACAAATAGCGCGGTTATTTGAAATAATATTAATCATACGCCATTCAAATCAAATGGCCTCTATACCGTATCATTTGGCGTATACTTACTTTTTCCTAATGCTTAAACAGAAGTGTACGTTTGAGGCAATTTTTTAATTAATTGCAACACGCGCAAAATATGTATAGATGTGTTGCAAAATTCAAATATAGACAGAATAACTTCATCAATCAGAATAAATGCCGCGGCATTTGAAATAATACAGGGTGTCTATCGGGAAGGTATACTATTTCATTCTACCGCCATTTTGGTAAACATTAGTCTTGACAGCTCATATTCGCCAGTCCTGAAGTAGACACGTGGCAAATTTGTTATGGAAAAATATTCGATAAACCAACGTGTTTTAATAGTTAATGAGTGACGAGTTTCCATTTGAATGGATATGTGAATAAACCGAATAGTCGGTTCTGGGCAAT
>JAHXMU010021659.1:0-10834 GCA_019455685.1 Philornis downsi
CATCTCTGTCAAAAGTTATGGCGTTGCCAGATGGGTCCGTCGAATAGTCAGGTGTGGCCCAACCCTTAAAATACGGCGATGTCCCATAATTAACATATTATTAATTTGAAATACACCAACTCATGATGATCATGAACTTCGTAATGGCTAACTATAGTCCATTACATACCAACACAAATTGACGATTTAAACACAATGGTTTTCTAAAACAGGCATTAATAAATGACTGACAGACTTTAAACGAAATCTGAGGCATTTAAATGCTCCGTAGTCCATAATTGGATTAAGGCGCTAAGGGCTCCACTCAATGACTTTTGTCTAAAGTTTCTTTGTGGGGAAAATGCCGAGAATAGACGCATTTATTATAAATATATTATGCTATTCTTAGACTTTTGTTTGCTTATAATCCGAATCCCCCTCCCAGAAAAAAAATCCACTTGTTTACTGCAATTGCGTAATCTATTCTATTGTGTAACACAGTCTCCTATTGTAATGTGAACCAAAATTAAAGCATATTTCTTTATTTTTTGCACTGATGATAGTAATATTATCTTTGTGTACAATCTTTTAATTGTTGTTACAGTGCATTGCTGAAAAAAAACTAAGGAAAAATATAATGAGGCCTTCCTCTTGATGGTTTTTCTTTACATTTGAATTAAATTAAATCGTGGTTTACAGTTTATACATAAAAGACCATTATGCAGTAGCTGTTGCAGAGAGGTTAAACTTTTTAACAAAGTTAAGAGAGGATAACTTCATACAGTAAAAGAGAAAATAATTTTTTCGGCAGTGATGACAAATAGGATACAGTGGCTTTTCTTTAGAATCTGTGGTATATTCCAAATGTTTGTATTTTCAAGTGGCATTGGGTTCTTCTGAGGAAAATTGCATTTTCCTGTCCGTGACGGATAGTTGGTCCGATATGGTTCATTCATATTATTCGTTTCTTTGCACAGTTCTATTTTGTCAGTTGCAAATGGAATTTCGTATGCCGAAGCGATAAAAAATATTACAAAAGCCTTATGGTGAATCGATTTTATAAGAAACATGTGGTTATGGTAAAGTGCATTTAAAAGAGGTCGAGATATGGTGGAGGATTTGTCTCGCTGTGGTCGGCCATCAAAGTCTTCAACTGAAATTAATATCGATAAAGTGAAGGGAATGGTAACTGAAAATCGTGTTTTAGGTTTCAGATAGATAGCTGCTGCACTTTAATTTAATTTAATTTATTTTATTTATTCAGTATTGTAATTTGTAAATTTACAACGTATCTTTTCCATAATTCAATGTTATGTTATAAAAAAGTTTATGTATCTTAATACCAGAAAAATATGAACTACAATATGACGATCTACTTCACTTATTAGGATTTTTCACTATATATGTTTTCCGTCCTAAAATACGGAATTATAACATTAATTGGAATTTAGAGCTACTCCATAATATAACGCAAAATTTAATAACAGATTAAATGGTAAAAATTAGTAACTTCCAAGTAATTTTTTTAAGATTTACTTAACTAAGTAATTGAGATGCTATACAAGTAATGGCTCAAAAAAAAAAAAAAAAAAAAAAAAGGAAGGAAAAAAACTATCTGACGGCAATATCAAAGAGAAAAAGGGGTCAAGCGGATAATTATAGATGAGGAATATCATTGAAATACGCAAGAAATCTCTTCTTGTAAATGTTTTGGGATGAAGAAAAAATTTTAATGTGTTTGGAAATTTGTTAAACTGCCTGGCTACTCTTACTTGAAAATATCTGCTCATATATGTAATATTTTGTGTTATGAATAATCAATAGATTAGTGTGAATCGATCGAGTGAATTTAAATAATTCTACAAGAAATAGCGGTGATTTATTTTTGATAAAATTGAAAAGCAAAAGCAATGAACGAATAACTACGAAATTACGAAAAGAACAACCTAGAAATTGTATCACAAACGGAGACACGTGCACAATTCAACGAAGACAGAACAGATAACGTATAGCACGATTGAAGGACAACTGGATTTTCGTTATATTGCTTTTAACTGTACCGGCATATATTTCGATACAATAATTTATGAACGACATTATTAAACTACGTACTTGTTTTCGTTTAACATGAAGCGGAATTATCAAATCGGAATTATATAACCGCCGAAAGGTCATATTCACGCGCGAAACTGCTCTATCTACTCTACTTTCTACTACTTTATCTTTCTGTATCTCACGAATTAATTCGTACCATTTCATACAATTGTTTGGGTACGAAAAGCTTTGCAGCTTGACTAGTTCCAAAAGATCTGAATTTTCATCAAAAACTCAATAGCGTAAATGTCGCTGAAGATATATTAGAACTAATCATTCACAAAACGCATTATGGCTGGTTATTAGGTTTCCGAGTTCGACATGTCAACAAGTTTCGGAATGAATGAATGAACCGAAACGCAGAAAATCACGCCAAAGTCGATCAAAAGATAAGGAAATGTTTTCCGTTTTCTTTGATTTTCACGAATTTCTGGCCAAAAACTCAGCAAAGCCATCCAACAGCCACCATATTCGTCAGATATGGCTCCTGCTGGCTTTTTTCCCTTTCAAAACTCAAATTGCTACTTTAAAGCACCAGTTTTAAATCGATGGCAGGCATAAAAGAGAATTCGTGACGAGAACTGTAGTTTCTTACGAAGTAAAAAAGTATAAGTTATTCAATAGGAAATTTGAAACATTGAAATTTTTGTATAAAAAATAACATTTTAAGTTATCAAATGAATTATAATCGAATTTTGTCCATAAAAAAAATATGTTAACAAATTTAAAAGGGCTGAGTATAGTACTTTAAGAATGGTAATAAACATAATTGCTACAGAAAATCTATTTGAATAATCGGATTTTGTACTTGGGGTTTCCCTATTAAATAATATTAAGTGAAAGTTTGATACATTCAGTAAAAAAATATCTTCTTCTACTTGAGCAGTATTTCGGCGCAAAATCGCATTTTTAATTCAGTTTAGGTTATTATTTTAACAGACAATTTTGAATCCATACATAATGGAATCACATATCAGGTTTTATAAAATATATTTATCAGGAAAAACACACTTTTTTTTTTGAGTCCCTCTTCACTGTACACCATTAACATGTGCATAGAAAGAAATGCATCCAACTTTAAACATTATGATAAAATCGTAAAAAATACCGACAGTTTTTTAAACATTTTAACATTTACTTTATTGCCGTAAGAAAACCACTTAAAGTTTACACTGATGTGTAGAAAACACCGAAAAAAATTCAATTCATCGTTCATCATTTCAAATTATATTGAATGTTGTTTTCAAATCACAATTTATTACCGATTTTTGTAATAATTTAGGCAAGTTCGATTCGGGCTAACATTTTCAAATCAATGACGTACTTTTCATGCAACGTAATATTAATGTTTGTTCTGATCTTTACAAGTAAATATTTTATTAACATAATTTTGGAAAAATTAGTGCATAAATATTAAGACATTATTTGGATCTTTAAATATATTAACCAAAGTAAATAACCTGTCAATCAAAAATTACGCTTTAGAAAAGGAGTCATTTAATCTGTGGCCATAAAAACAGTTTTATCGGTTTAGATACATTAGTAGTAAATAATAATGTTAAAATTGCTGTCCTAAGGTAATTGGATCTAATATCAGAAAAGAAAGGAAGTGCTATTGACTGGATGAAGATAATTCATTTTTTTGAACTTGAATAGAATTAAATTTTAAATATATGTCATATCTCGGAAGAACTTTTAGTAATATTCGCCACTGATGGGTTTTCCTTACAGAAAATAATAAATAAAAATAATTTCATGCGCATTCCAAAAAAATAGACGCGATGGCCTGCGTCCAAAAAAATAGACGAACGTTTTCGCCTTCTTTGGAATCGTGCCCCACATTTCATCTTCCAAACGACGCTGTTTTTGCTCTATTGAAAGCAAGCGTGGCACCCATCTTGCGCACAGCTTTTTCATCTTCAAATCTTCTGCCAACATACGATGTATAGCAATTTTTGAAATGCCTATCATCTCAATTTGCTCACGCACCTTCAGCCGACGATCATCGAATACTATTTTGTGAGTTTCCTTAACCGTGTCTGGCGTGGACATCTCAATTGGTCGACCACTACGGTGTTCGCCTGTTCGGCAGCTCGTACGGCCTCGTTTAGTCTCTGCTACCCAATATTTTACAGACGTAAACGAAGGTGCAGACTCCCCCAGAGTAGATTCTAAATCGGCCTTAATATTGGACTAAGACCTTTCAAATGGAAATATTGGATTACATAACGTAATAATTTGTTCCATGTTTACAAATTCACTGAGATCTTTGCTTTTGCTTTTTTTACTAAACAACGTGGCGTCTTGAAACTTAAAATATATGTTTTATAAGGTTGCCACTTTCGACCAAAATGATTTTTTTTTCAAACTACTGGCACTATCTGCACGTGACGTCGGCTAGCTTTGGGGCCGCCCTCGCATTTTATAGAACTTGTGCACTTATCCAAAAATATCCTTTTTTGTTCAATTCTGTTCAATTTCAATTTAAATCCGAAAACCATACAAATGGGTTAAGATTATGTTTGTGTTGAACGAATTAAATAAATCTCAAGTCTTCAAAATAATTGTGACGCAGAATATTTCACAGTTGCCGACAGTTCGGTAACAGCTTCATACAAAATTGTTTTTGGTATTAAACGCACATATTTTCTAGATTTCGATAATATTGAATATTTCACATCTTTTTCAGTCGATTAGAAGGTACGTGCGATGTATCTTGCATCAAAATATTATTCATATTTTTATAATATTTATATATATTATATATAATGTTATTATATTATATATAATGTTATATTATATATAATATTATATTATATTTATTCGAAGTAGCTAGAAAAATGGAATATAATAAGAATTTCCCAAAAAACTAATATCATCGATATTATCTAATCCAAATTCATCAATGTAGGTAGTGTTTCATACGTTTTTTTTTTGTTAACTTCATTTAATATTATTTAATTATATTAAAAAAGCAGTAACAGCAAAAGAAAATATCTCAAATGCTTGCAGCTGCGTATATCGACTGTCGGTTGATGATTTCATCAGTTTCTTCACGGTCGTTGTAAACAATTTCAATTAAATGTAGCCTATTTTTGTATAAGGTGGTTAGTAATAAATTGCAATTGTAAGATAAATTGTAAAAGTTGTTTTTTACATGCTTTGCAAGGTACTTAAAGTAACCGGTTTACAAGAATTCTTGAAGTGATTTTCAGAGATTTAAATATTGTACTCATTGAACTGAATTACTTTCAATTACATATTTACTGGTATCAGCAGTCAATATTTCATATTTTGCTATGAAAGTACATCATTGTCATCCCTGACTCTCATTTTCTACTCAAGGAATGAGAGATTTTCAATATGATCACAGCATTTGGGTGACCAGATTTAAAATTGTTAATGTAATGTCATGGCCGCAGATATTTGGCCAGTGTATAATAAGGGCAATGAATTCAAATATTTAAAATGACTTCAAATATTTATAACCATGGAATTATCTATTGCTTAATAAATGTTCAAATTTTGTATGATGTTATTAAATGTAACACAAACTGGCTGGGGTGCACAATTGTATAACATAGTACGTATCTGGCACATTTCTTACACTCTGATATACACTATCGCACATTATTATTAGAGATATTATACATGTTATACGTTAACATGCCGTGATGATAATTTATGACATCGCAGCATAAAATTATATTATTTTTTTGACGGTACTCGTCTAATTAGCGGCCGACAATAAATTTGATTATTTTAAGTTTATTTAAAATGTATGAAATGCTTAAGATGAATAACGGGCTATTTGTCAGCGTTTTGCTTACAGAAAAACTATAAATATACCAGAAATTTGTTTGATTCGTCAAAAGAATGCTTACTAATTGATATTTAAAATATAATTTGAAGTAAAAGTTGTGTAAGTGATCCATGCGAAAATTCAAATTTTGTAGCAAGTACAACCATTTTGCTTATTAATGTACCCAATCATGATGAAATTGGCTTCGTCCTTGAGAAAATTTTTTTGGTAAAAACGGATTTTCCTCAACACATCGTCCTATTCCATATTTTGATATTAAATAAAACTATAATGTATAAATCATATGACAGCTTGAATCTTGAAAAGTAAAGTTGAATATTATATTAATTAATATTTTATTAAATTTGATTGATAGACTCTAAGACCACTTCACATTATATATAATCGCAGAATCGAAAAGTTTTCTTTTTTTAGTACAAGAAAATAAATTTGTACTTTGCGTTGTTACTGCAAAGTTTCTGTCAGAATTTGAGTTTGGATTGGAAACAATGAAGGCAGGTTTTTGATTTTATTGCAAGAAATCCAGGTTTTGTAGGTTGGTAAAAAATTATTTTTGGTTTTTGATGAAAATTTGTGTGTGTCAAATTTTCTTGATGCACATGCTAATAATGTTTTCGATTGAAACTGCTTGAGCATTTATCATATACATACATACATAAATCCTTTTCATATTACTTTTTACTATACGTACTATTAATATGTTTTGATTGTATGTCTTCAAGTGGTAGCAAAATATTCAAATATTAAACAATTGAGAAGCGCCTTTTAAAGTTTGCTTAATTGTTACTTTTACGGGACATGTTAAAAGCTAAACTAGAATATTATTTATTTTTTGGCTTATACTTTTACATTTTGTGGCTGCGGAGCCAATAAGTTTCAAGTTATACTTGTTAATATTGTATATACTCGTATATATTAATATTAGATTGATAAATAAGTAGATTGAATAATGAATCTGTTCAGGATAATATGGAATATATAATATATTGTATTGACCAAAAGGGCTACAACATAATGAGTTACAAATAAATAAATAAATAGTAAATTTTTTCTGATTAATTCTGACCTTTTATGCTTCAAAAAATTAATTATTTTAGTTCTATTAAGTAAAACACAGAGGCCCACGGATCGGCACAACTTTCTTTCCGTAAGAAAATGAGGAATCCATGTGTCGGGCTTTGAGAGTAAACCTAGGCGTTTCAAGTTTGATAAGTTTAATCTCTCAACGATCTAGCGAGTTGTTATTGGCGGGTTCGCATCAGCTAATGCCTTTACGTGGTGCTTCTTTAACGTCAAAAGTATCGGATCGAAAATTTGGATTTAGTAAAACAGTAAAGTGAGCTGAAAATTTTACTTCTCAATTTCTATATTTGACAGCTGCTATATCAGTTACCAAAATATATAGTGACTTTGCGGCTTAAGCATGAAGTTGGGTGTGCAACAAAATAATTTTGAGTCCTTTATTGGAGAAAAAAGAAGTTACTTTCTGAACAAGCGTTATTGTTATCTCAAATATTCCTGCCATGACCTAAAGTGGAAGAAAATTAAATAATAAATATGTATATCTGATCATTATATATACTTAGAATTTGCAAAATAAATATGGCAAACGAATCGTCATGTCCAACATGTCACTACACCTGTTTTTAAGGGAAGTTAATGCGCTTTCATCAAATTATCAGTGGCAGTAACTTGAGAATAAATAAATATGAAACTGTATCAAAATTATCTGTGGAAAAGTTTGCGTTCCATCATAATAATTATTTTTTAACTCTTCACTTAATTTTAGCACTTCGACCATTTTTCTCCCTACCCAATCAATACAACATCTTCTCCTCCGAATTCTGGCAATTCTTAAATCCCGCAGCCAGAACAAATCACCCAACAACTACTAAACCAGCAACAACAAAACGACCACCGAAGAAATATATAGCAGCCCAACAAGTATCGCCCAAAGAGGAAAAATTGAGTTATTCCAAACCGATTAAGTCAATTTACCAAACAAAAGATACAAACCTATCAGAACCAAATAAAGCAAATAGCTCGCAACCGGAGAAGAAGGACGATGGTCCATTCCGTATAGCATTGCCGACATTTAATTTTCTAACTCCCCGCAAGGAAACTACCACGGTCTCAGGAGAAAGCGACAAAGAAAAACGTGATGCCGATGAAGAAAATGAAGATCTACGTGCTAAATTTAATTGCCCCCGCGAGAGTGAAGTGCGATTTCAATTATTCCCCAAGATCTGCAAAATAGATGAAGATTGCAAGACCTGGAATCGGGGCGAGATATGCTGTGACATATTCGGGGCTAAAAGTTGTGTATCGGGTATACCGAAACCCCTGGAAGAGACGTCACATTCACGTAAGTTTGTGAATGATTTGGGAGGTTTGATCAAGTTTTTCACTGAATTCAACAAACCAATTTAATTAAAGCAATACTCGGTCTCATACCTCGCAAATGTCCAGATAGACCGTTGGCCGAATTATGGTGGGAGGTGAAAGAATGTGAAACAGATGCGGATTGTTGGCCTCGCGTTTGTTGTCCAGATGGTAGAAGACGTTATTGTCGCACCTCACAGCCGGAATTGAATACGATACCGGTACCGGTGAAAAGGTCATTCAATTATTGTGAGTACAAAGAAGTAGAATAAGCAAATTATTAGGTATTCAGTAATCGATACTAGTTTATAATTAAAAAAACATAAAAGCTTGATTTAACAGAAACATGGGAACTAATAAATGTGAGCTTTGTAAATAAACCCAATGAATTAAATTTGGCAGGAGAATAGCAAATAGAATCTACTATTTTTTGTACCTTTTCAACATTGCTGAGTCGACGAAAATGACAAAAAATAGTCTGTGAAATCCAAGAAATTTTTCTTACGCAAAAAACGTCAACATTTTTAAAGTGTTTTTTTTTTATCAATATTTTTAATTTCCCCAATAAATTTGGTATGTATATTTGAGAAATTTTACACGCAATTCCAGCCGAAAACAAATATTTTCCATCCTCGTTGAATTGAGGCCAATTCTAGAATTTTTTTATACAAAAAGATTCTGTAGAATCTGCTGAATTTCTTCTTGTTTGTAGAAGTAACCGACCCATATTTTTGTGTCCGATACACAATCTTTAAAAAATATTGGCGATTTGGGCTAGAAAATGTATGTTTTAGAAAACAAGTTTTATTTTCGTAAATCAAAGTTAATGGTTTGAGTACTGTTCTCTACTTGGATCAGATATTTTGTTTAAAGATGTAAACTTCAATTAACTGGTTATTGTGGACAGAAATTTTTGTAAAATATAATTTTATATAGCCCAAATTAGCGGAAAAATATAATTGGAATTTTGGTTTCTGCCATTTGCAAATGAATAGTCAGTACGATGAAATATGAAAAATATACCTTTGACTTTTTATTCATCTAAGTCGAGTTAGAGTTGATTGCAATAAAATAAAAAATGCCGAGATTGATTTGAGTTGGTCACAGTATGTAGAAATCTTGCTGAAAATTTTTATAAGATCCTATGAGTAGGTTTCGAATGTAACTACATGGATCGAAAATCCATAATTTGTTTCCCTGTTTGAGATTTTTTTTTTGTCGAAGCGTAAAATTTTGTTCTTGATTTCTTATATACCAGTAAGTATAAAGAATTAGGAATAATTGAAGAAAAGTGGATTGCGTAGTGACATGAAAAAATTGCGGGAGACGGGTTATGTTGAAAAATATATAAGGTGTAGTAAAAGCAAATCCATTATTTTTGCATGCTATTGAACGAAGGCTTTATATAGCACAGCTAGGATGATCCGATTTAGGTCAAATATCCATTATCATTCGCCACAGGCGATAATAGGTGGTAATCACTTAGTGCCAGCAGCCAGACCATCTGCCAAATCACTATCGATGATCTGATACAATTCCTCTCCTATTGGTCCTATCTGGACCGTTCTGAGCAATTGTCACCTTCAAACGTTATAATTGTAGACAGCACAGTTCTGAATTAAGAATTTGGAAGTAGGTGAGCTGCTCATAGTAGATGATTATCTGCAAATCTCGCCAAACATACAGCATAATCTTCCTGACCATAGCTCCTGACTTGGACATTGGTTCAACCATGAATATTTTCGCCTGACGCTGTCGTAAGTGACTTATATTTTATCGCTACTAAGTAATTTTTTTAGTACCATCTTATCTTTCTAACGACATTAGTGTAACTCGATCGCTCATATACAAGGCGAGATACAGATTACTAGAGCCACCTATTGGAAAAATATTGGATTTCATTTCACAATATCCCGTATCATAATTAATGTACTGCGTAACTCACTCGCTGCCAAATTTCGTTATCTCACTATGCGAAAAAATTAATCAAAATGTTGGGAGATAGGACATTTTACAAGATCACTTTTTCCATTTCAACACCAATAGCTCAGAATCAACTCAGAGGATCTTCATTCACTACGAATGATTGTAAATTTGGCATATTCTGAAAAATTGGTTTCTAGACCACATTTATAGCTGAAAGGCGCCAAGTATAAACAATTTTCTATAATTATGTATATTTTATTGTAGACAGGTAGTATGTTGTGACATATACGTATATTAGGACTACCTGTGACAATACCAGGAAACTTCCACATCGCTGAATTGTCCTTCCACTCCGCCAAAACAAAGGTACAAGCGAAATTTTTAATTTTGAAGACCGATATTTCAGAATCAGCTCAATAGACTTTATTGAAATTTTGAATAATTTAAGACTGTACTGTTGCATGCATATTTCGGAAATATTACAATATTTGTATATGAATATTTCACATCTCATTCATACAATTTTCAATTATTATTTTGTAAAATTTTAACTAAAATACATCCTTGTAAATTTTTTTTACAGTAACCGAATACTTGGAATGCACCGCCCCGCCTCCACGAATTTTTGAT
>JAHXMU010021664.1:0-11922 GCA_019455685.1 Philornis downsi
GTAAATGGCAAACCTTATGCTGACGAAAACGCTCCTTTCAAAACGCGATATAAATGTAATGTGGCCACTGAAATTGTTATATTAATTGTTTGCCAGCCAATTGAAGTTGAAATATCAGCTGTGTAATGATGTGACGTATAATTTACTCCGTAGAACTAAACCAATTCCAATATAACTACCCACCAAAAAAAGTGCATCCAAAGAAGCGAATATTCATCACAATTTGTATTAGGAAAGTGATAGAAAATTGTATAATCGCCAATGAAAATAACATAGCCTTATCAGAAGAGTGGATGATCATTCTTTTATGATGCCCTTTTTCTGTATATTTAGAAGTGATGTAGGTGTAGTGACAATTAGAATCAAATTATCATTATTCAAAAGAATTGATTTTTTATGAGTCTAAATTTCGAGACAACATATCTAAGTCAGCTGTAGTAGATGTCAGAGTTTTTTTCGCGTTTGGATATCCTTAATTTATGGTTCTTATATCGTTTGAGAGGTTGTCAACCCTAGGCGGGGGTTTACTTTATTATTCTCTTCTGTATTGAGGCTAGCACGTACCTTTAAGCAGGTACAAGTTGAGTATCAAATGTTACCTACTGGCCTAAGACGCTCAGTTCAAGTTGAACATTCGAGGAGTGCGGACGTGCGAGCGCGTGTTTAATATTAGCGAATATTGAGAATTGTGTGTTCGTGTGTTTATTGCTATACGTTTAGTGTTTACGCGAGATGTTTTCGTCATCTGAGGACGAAAGTGTTAAGCAGGTAGCGGTGAAGCGCAAATGCGTGAGCCCTACGATGGTGGTGGTTTCTGACGGGGGAAAAACCCCTGTCGTAAATAAAAAGAAGGGTAAGAAGAAGAGTGAAAAGGATAGCAAGCAGGTAGATGCTAAGGCTTCGGCTTGTTGATGCAGGTGGCGAGGGTCAGGTAGAGGGGAAAAAAGATCTGGGGAAAACCGCTACCGAGGCAGGTAGCGAAGGTCAAGGGCAACGGTTAGGGGACGTGAAGGGTAAGGGTTCGGGGAAAACCGCTACCGAGGCAGGTAGCGAAGGTCAAGGGCAACAAGTAGGGGACGTGAAGGGCAAGGGTCCGGGGAAAACCGCTACCGAGGCAGGTAGCGGAGCGGTGGTGGCTGATGCTTCATCAATAATTGATGGAGTGAAAGCCATTACCAAGAGGCTGAGGGCAGAGCTTTTTGGGCAAGATGCGGGGTGCACATCGTGGGCACTGGTTGAGAATGTGCTCGACCTTGCGGGCGAGTATGAGGGAATGCTGATGAGGCTCGTTGCGGAGAACGAGCGTCTTAGGGGGGAGCTGGTAGGAAGGGCCAGTGTGGCGATTCCTACTGGTGGACGTTCGGTGGTTGCAGTGGCAGAGAAAATCTCGCCTCCTGCAGCAGTAGCTGTGGCTCCTGCGGTCCCTGTGGCCCAGGTGAGTACAGCTGCTGTGGAGGGTGGTTTTCCCAGCTTGCCGCCACCGAAGCCAGTGGTTGAAACCTGGTCAGTTGTGGTCAGGAGTAGGGGAAAGGAAGCTACCTCCAAGGAGGTGGCTAAGAAGGTTATGGGCGAAGTGGCGCCAAGTTTAAAGGTGCGAGTGCACCAGATGAAGGAGATTAGGGGTGGGGGTGTTATCATACGCACCCCCACTGTTGAGGAGAAGCAGAAGGTGCTGTCCAACAGCAAGTTTGGGGAGGTAGGTTTGGAGGTTGTCTCCAATGAAAAGTTAGGGCCTCGGGTTGTGGTCCAAGGCGTCGATCCACGTATCTCCGTCCAGGAGTTCATGGACGACTTGTACGCCTTGAACCTCAAGGGCAAAATAACTCGGGGTGAATTTGAGAAGGGCGTTAGGATGATCAGTCGGCCCTGGAAGGCTGATCAGGGTGGGGCAGTGAACGTTGTCCTGGAGGGTCGTGACGTAGTCATGAAATCCCTGCTGGAGGGCGTCCGCTGCTATGTGAAGTGGTTCTCCTTCCCGGTGAGGCCGTACAATGCCATGATTGGGTGCTTTAAATGCCTGTCATTTGATCATGGCTTTAAGGAATGTAGGGTGGAGAAAATAGTTTGTAGACGCTGTGGGGGGGCAGGGGCACTCCGCCAAGAGCTGCAGCAATGCAGTATCTTGCCGGAACTGCAAGTTTTTGGGTAAGCCTGCGGGACATTATATGATGTCCGAGGCTTGCCCAATATATTGCGCCCGTGTTGCTCGGGTGAATGCAAAACATTAGTATGGAGGGGCGCATTCTACAATTAAATTGTAGACGTGCGAGGGCGGTTATGAATGACCTGGGGAAGTGCATGGTTGACCGTGATTGTAGTTTTGCGCTCATTCAGGAACCTTGGGCAGTCAATGGCTGCGTAAGGGGGCTACCCGCAGGGATGCGGGTTTTCTCTGATATTGGGTGCAATGCTGCGGTTGTTGTCAACGATGCACGATATGATTGCATAGTGGCGAGTCAGACCGAATGGGGCGTCTGCGTTAGTGCAGAGGGCCCGTTTGGTAGGATACTTCTAGCCAGTCTGTATTGTAGGTTTAGTGCAGACCTTGAGCCTTATCTGGAGTACATGGATGCGGTGCTACTACAGGCGAGTAGCATTCCGATCATCCTTGGCTTGGACTCAAATGCGTCGTCTCCGATGTGGTTCAGTAAGGTATCCGTGCATTCGCATGGATATCGGAATCACTCGCGAGGGCAGATGCTAAGTGAGTGGCTCGTCTCGACGGGCCTTCACGTTGTGAATGAGCCAAGTGAGCTGTACACCTTTGATAACCTCAGGGGCTGCAGTGACATTGACGTGACGCTAGTGAATGGGGTAGCTAGGTCCAGCTTTGACTTCAGTTGGAGTCTGGCTGGTAGCTTGGGAGTGAGTGATCACAACTTGATTGAAGTTGGGATCACTTGTAGGAGTACTGAGGTTGTACATGTAGATGTCCCTCGTTGGCTTACGCGGAATGTTGACTGGAATGCTTATGGGCAGGGCGTACTCGCCCTGGCTGCTGAGCTGCCAGTGAATGTTTTTGGGGAGATGCCTGTTGATCAACAGGTTTCATGGCTGACGGGGATTTTGCATAGTGCAAACGACAGTATGTTTAGGAGACATCAGAGGACGACTGTTAGGAGACTGAAGTGGTGGTCGAGGGAGCTGACTCTGAAGAGGAGGGAAGTTAGGCGTCTCAGGAGGCAACTCCAGAGAGCAAGACGGACCGAATCGGAGGATTTGCCTAGGTGCAAGGCAGAGTATGCCGAGTGCCTTAGGGGATACAGAGGCATGATTGTCAGCGTGAAAGAAGGGGAATGGAGACGCTTTGTTGAAAGAAACAGAGAGGAGCCATGGGGTCTCCTCTATAAGATATGCCGTGGAACGGGCAAGGATACGCAGTTATCCGCGATCAAGGTGGGTGATACCACTCTGACATCGTGGAATGACTGTGTGGGAGCCCTGATGGATGGATTCTTTCCGAGGGCGGGGGAGCTGAGTTCACCTCTTTTGAGGCTGAATGACGAGGCCCCTGAACTTGAGAGGGCTGAAGTCGATCGGAGCATAGGTCTTGTCCGTTCGCGTAGGTCGCCAGGTATGGATGGGATAACTGGAGAAATGGTTAAGGCCATTTGGAAGGTTATTCCGGACTATCTGGTGGCTTTGTTCAGGCGTTGTGTGCGTGAGGGCTACTTCCCATGTGAATGGAAGGTGGCCCGTGTCATTGTTCTTTTGAAGTCGCCCGATAAGGTTAGGAGTAATCCTAGATCTTATCGTGGAATCAGTCTTCTTCCAGTACTTGGGAAAGTGCTGGAGAGGATTATGGTTGATCGACTGAGTGAGAAGATCTCTGACGGAGCGTGCGTTTGGCAATTTGGCTTTACCAAAGGCAAATGTGCTGAGGACGCCTGGATGCATGTCAGAAATACGGTCAGCGGTTCTGACGCAAAGTATGTCTTGGGGATTTTTGTGGACTTCAAAGGGGCCTTTGACTATTTGGAATGGGGTCCCGTTCTAAATAAGTTAAGGGAGGTGGACTGTCGTGAGATCGGACTATGGGCAAGTTATTTTTCGGACAGGAAAGCTTGTGTGGTGGGTGCGGGTGGGAGGGTCTGGAGGGACGTTGTGCGCGGTTGTCCTCAGGGATCCATCTGTGGTCCATATATATGGAACTTCATGATGGATTCATTACTGAGGCTGCTTGCAGAGGAATGCAGTGTCAGTGCTTACGCCGATGACCTGCTTATCATGGTTGAGGGACAATCCCGGGCTCATATCGAGCAACGGGCCTCAGCTTTGATGAGTATGGTCGCGAGTTGGAGTGAGCAAGTGGGCGTTGCGGTCTCTGCAGACAAGACTGTGGCAATGTTGCTGAAAGGTAACCTTTCTGCCAGCAGACGGCCTACTGTCAGATTCGCTGACAGTAGAATACGCTGCGTGACGGAAGTTAGGTATTTAGGGGTGACTGTGGGGGAGAGGATGACTTTCATTCCTCATGTTAGGGAGTTAGAGAGGAGGCTGACCTGTGCCGTTGGCATGGTGAGGCGCATCCTACGGACGGATTGGGGGCTTTGTAGGCGTGCTGTTCGTATTGTCTACCGCGGCTTATTTGTTGCTTGTGCAACGTATGGGTCGTCGGTGTGGTACGAAGCAGTCACGTCCTCTGCAGGATATCGTTTGATACAGTCATGCCAGCGGGTGATTTTGCTTGCTTGCATGCCTGTATGTAGAACGGTTTCCACGGATGCTCTGCAGGTTTTGATGGGAGCTGTCCCTCTTGACTTAGAGGTTCTGCGTCGAGCAGTAGACTTCCGGGTGAAGAGAGGATGCTCTGTGGCTGGTATAGACCTGGTGAGGGATGTACAGGCCATTGAAAATCTGAGTAGGGCGGAACGCAAGGCAGTTTTGGGAGAATGTGTGACAACCAGATGGCAAGCCAGATGGGATCAGTCACACAAGGGTAGAGCCACGTATGCTTTTGTGCGGGATGTTTGTTTCGTCAATGGGAATCCTGACTTTGGTTTTAACCTGAGTCTGGGTTTCATATTGACGGGGCACGGTTCTCTGAATGAGTTTCTGCACAAAAGAGGCCTGGCTGACAGTAGTGCTTGTGACTGTGGGCATCAGACAGAGGATTGGAAGCATGTGTTGTGCGACTGTCCTCTGTATGATGATATTAGGGATTTGGACGCATTAGGGATTGTGAGGGTTGGGGATAGTTGGGACGTGACGGACATGACATCGTCAAGAGATAGACTGGCTGGAGCTCGTCACTTTGCAGGCAGGTTGTTTGCAAGGCGCCGGGCTAGGAGGGAGCGTTAGGGGTTATCTTTGTGGGTTAATTGGGGTTAGGGATTGGGGGCTCTGCTGTGAAGATGCACTGTCATGTGTGTTGCGCAATGTGCAATGCATGTGGAGGTGTGTTGGAGCAGCATCCCTCTGTATTCTTCTTCTTCTTATTCTTCTTTTCTTCCCTTCCTCTATTCTTTTCTTTCTCTTTTTCAGTTTTGTAGGCGTTTGCATTGCGGGAAGGCATGTAGCTGCAAATTGTTGCAGGTGCATGGCTGCGCTTTGTGCAGACGGCTACGGTGGACGACCAGTTCCATGCGAGGTATGATGTAGCGAAACTGGAGCAGCTTTTGTCTGCGAAACCCTGACCAGAGGGTTTTTCATTTTCTGGTAGCACGGGAGACCAGGGGCCCCAGGAACATTTTGTTCTTGCCTGGTCGTGGTGTAGGACCCCTTGTGGGAGCATCGTGCTGGCTGTGGTTGTCTGAACATGCGTTTCTACGGATCTTGCATAATTTCAGGATCTCCTGAAGGTAATGCGAGAACTTGGGAAACACTGTTCTTCGTCTATCCGAGGTGTCTAGATAGGCCTCACTCCTACCCGGGAGGAAGTTCACTTCATACCAGTGACTTCAAAGGTACTTTGGCAGAAAGAGGAAATATGCCCCGAGGAAATTTTTCTAAGGGGACTGTTTCCTATTTCTAAGGTGCTTCGACTAATCCTTCCGGGATTAGTTTGAGTTCCCCAAAGGGGCGCTGGCTGTCGCAAACACGTTCAAGAACAGTCCCATGTGTGGTGGCACACCGTGAGTAAGGCTATCAAAGCGAGACCCACGTTAAACCCGACAATTGTTGTTGGCCTAAGACGCATGGGTAGGCGGGTATTTCCTAGGATGCTTTGTACCGCTTACCCCTAAAACGCAAGCCTCTTTACCTGATCCTGTAATTAAGCAGGCAAAGGGTATAATGCTTGCGTACAAAAACAAAGTAGTGTGGCCTTGTGCCAGGCGCCCTAGGAAAAGGTGGATTATGTCTTGGGATTCACCGATAATATGATATCAAACTGATCTTGAAACGCGTTTTTCGAAAACCAAGTAAAGGGGAGAGTCATAGTCAAACAAGACACAGCCTGGCAACTGGTGCGGTTATAGAGAAGCTGTCGGGAGATATCACAAGATTTATCTTTTCCGTTTTTAATAGTTGTACGACCAGAGAGATCTGGTTAATAAACTATGATTGGAGCATGGCAAGCTTTGCTGTGTTGATATTCTCTCCTCGGACATTGAAAATCTATGCCGTAGATTATGGATTACCAGTTCCATGCGAGGTATGATAAAGCAAAACTTGAGTAGCTTGTCTGCGAAACCCAGACCAGAGGGTTCATCTCTTCTGGTAGCACGGGTGACCAGGGGCCCAAGGAACATTGTTCCTTTGTGGTCAATGGTGTTGGACCCCTAGTGGGAGCATCGTGCTGGTTGTGGTTGCCCGAACAAGTGTTTTCAGTGCTTTTGTGTTACTCCAGGTTGCGTTGGTGAAGGAAGGCATTAGCTTGGAAAACACTATTCATGTCTATCCAAAGTCTTCCTAGATACCTCAACTCCTACCCGGGAGGTAGCTCACTTCATACCAAGTGACTACAAAGGTATTTTGGCCGAGTTAGGAGCCGGACCTGAGGAAGCTTTTCCAAGGGACCTACTTCCAATCTCTGGTAGTTTGGCTAATCCTTCGGGATTAGTATGAGTACCCCAAAAGGGCGCTTGCTGTCGCTAGAAGAAAGAAAGAACATATAACCAAGAAAAAAATGATGGAAAACAGCACCTGTATGACGGCATACCATGGGTAAGTCTTTCACAGCGAGACTCATGTAAAACCTACACATTTGATTTGGCCTAAGACGTATTGCTACTATCAGACGGATATCTGATGGCATTGCCAGGGAATGCCTGCCCGAAGATCTGAAGTCGTGAGCTGCTGGGGTTCCGGTTCTGCAAAGGATTCTGGTTACTCTCAAATCAATAACGCAGTCAGAGAGCTCAAATTAGAAGTTTCTCCAATGTAGTACTAAACTACCATCAACTATTTCTGCCGCCTTTTTTTGATATTTGGCCACTTTTGGTGCCATCGAAACAAGTCAAATGTTTTAATTGCTTAAAAAAAAGCAAAATAATTTAAAGCTCAATTTTTGTCCATGAGAAGAAACAGCCTGTCTCGTACTATAATTAAAGCCATTTATCATATCCCGCTTTTCAAAAGCTATACGACTTGGGTTAATCCCATGTGCTTGGCCAAATGTCGTTGTCACAATCTTATTGACTGATATAAACATGGTTTCATTATGTTTCTTGTTAGGATTATTCTTTGACATATCCTTAATCCCATATATGAGCTTAATCTATACCCTCATCGCACATATGAACAGTGCTTAATTTTATGAGGAATGCGTTAGACCTGCTATATGATATTATTCTAGATGTAGACAAACAAAACAAAAGACTTAATATGCCACTACACCACTTCCTGCAAAGTTAATAAATTTGTTATATAAAAAAAACAACAAAAATACATTCCACAAAATATATGAAAATGTCCTGTTCATTTTTTATATTAATATTTCAATTTATTTGCATCTCTTTTCTGGTTAATATTTATGATGTCTATATGTATTTTGGTGTATGTAGATTTTGTGTCTGTTTATTTTCGTATTAGCCATCCCCCTATAGAGAAAAAAAACAACAGCGCAGCACAAAACCTTAAAGGGATTTTCTTTCTCCCTCCCACAGTTTAGTTGTTTTTTTTTCTTCTCTGTATTCTGACAGAATTGTTTTTTGTATAAATACAAATTTAGATAATGTTGTTGTTGTTGTTGTTGTTGTCATCGTTGTCGTTGTATTTGTATAGAGAGCAGTTGCTGCCCTCGGCTATTTGGTTTTCCAAATTAAAAATGTCCTTTAAGCTTTTGACTAATGCTGTAAGTGTGTGGGTGTCTGTTTAGGTTGCTGTTTTTTTTTATCAGGGTGGCTTAGTTGAAAAGCACTAAACCTATTTGCTTGTCGATTCCTTAAACTTTTTGTAAGTCATGCAAATAAATAAAAAATCGTACGATAGATAATTTGGTACATTACGATTTGTGGCAAAGCTCGGTTGTCCTTGGGATTTCAGCAATAAATACGAAACGAAACTAGAAATCGAAACAAGTGGAGATTATAGGCATACAACATAAATAAATTGCAAATTCGGTATTCCTTTGTTGCTGTTCATGGACTAAGCAAATAATGCAGGAAAGGACTCATAAAGTTGTTAACGTTTGAATGGACTTTGGGTTTGTAGATATAACAGATATACAAGATTTGTGAAAAATAAACCTGCATAAGGTTGTTGGTGATATATTGAAAGCCCAAAAGAAAATGGAGCCATATCAAAGAGAATGAAAAATAAATTCCAAATTTATGAGAAGCTTTGTAAAGGAAGAAACCTTTATTAACAACTTAAAGCAATGTGAATGAAATCAACATGAAATGTAATTTCAGAAATCATCTTCTAAAATAAACTGAACGTAAAGTTTTAATTGAACATCCGTAAAAGCGGTGTACAAAAAACATTTAAGATATTTATTTATTTACTTCTTTATTTGGCTTTTAGTTCACAGCTTTCCTGCCAATTATGTGATAATTACAATATACAACAATTCATATACAGGATGGCGCAATAGAACGTGCATATTTAAAAAATAGATTAAAAAATAAATTCAAAAGGTATGGTTAAAATAAATCTAAGGCATTGTAGAGTAATAAATGGAGTTTATTTTTTAAAAATAACATCATCTAAATGGTGACTCTCTCTACGACGGCACTCCTCTAACCGCAAACGAAAATTATTGAAAACCTTCTTCAGTAATACTGGTGTAATGGCTGCCACTTCACCACGGATATTCTCCTTGAGCTGAACGATGTTTCTTGGATTATTACTGTAGACTTTGTGTTTGAGATATCCCCACAAAAAAAAGTCTGGACTACGTGGGAGCCATGGGATATCACCTCTTTTCGAAATCAGTCTGCCAGGGACCTTCTGCTTCACCACCGCCATGGAGTCATTTGATGTGTGACAGGTAGCTCCATCTTCTTGAAACCAAGTTCTGGAATTCACTATTCTTGAACTTTAAATTTCTGGAGCCAAAAATCCGTCCAACATCTCAACATAGCGTTCCGTATTAACCGTGACGTTTTGGCCCCGCGCATTTTCGAAGAAAAAAGGACCAATTATTTCTCTGCCAGAGATTGCTGTCCATACTGTCACTTTAGGACTATGCAATGGTTTCTGGTGTTTGATTTTGGGATTTTCACTGTTCCAGTAACGACAATTTTGACGGTTTACGAACCCATTCATAAGGAAATGAGCCTCGTCAGAGAAAAGGATATTGTCAAAATTGGAAAATCGATTAAGCATTTCATTAGGAAATGCGAGCCTTGCTATGAAGTCAGACTCTTTCCATTCTTGTGTTAATTGCAGCTTATATGGATGCAGTTTAAGATCCAATGTTAAAATTCATTGCAAACTTCGTCGCGATAATTGTAAGACAGACGGTCTCTTGCGAGTCGACATTTGTGGATTTCCTCGTACTGACTCCATAACTCTCTCAACATTGTCTTCGGTCCTAGATGTTCTTGGGTGACCATTTGCTTGTGGTTTAAATGTTGAACCGGTCTCTTCAAAACGCTTTACCCATATTTTAATTAAATTAGCACTCGGAGCTTCACTAATTCGCCGTAGTCCATATTCGGCACAATATAGTCGCCCCCCGCCCGCGGCTTTTCTACCCCGAAAAAAAAGATGATGCAATATGCACGTTCTATTGCGCCACTCTATATTAAGTATAAAAAAGTTACAAAAAAAATCCAAATATTCAATTTATAAAGAAATAATATTATTTAAAGAATTGATACGATTACACAGGTCTACAAATTTGGAAAACAAAATTGACTGCAGAAACGAAGCATGTTTTTTAACTAACTAATCCGGCATAAAAATTGTTCACGTCTTGTTCATTTTTTATCGCATGCTGGCAATACTGTAAAACAGTCAATACTGACACCACAATTTCACAATTATTAATTTGACAGAAGCCCTCACTCATTCTAAATTTTCATAGTAGTAGCATTTAAGCATATCAAGGAGATCGAGTGATACTGATTCAAGCTATTTTTGCGCTGTGTGTGTTGAATATTTGGCTGGAAAAAAAGGATATGCAATATCAGAATCATTAAAATATGCATATTTACATTATTTTGGTTTTGCTGTCAGAAACTTGAACAAACCGTGGACACCGACAATGCTTTGCAATAGTTGTAGAACTGTTTTATACAAATCAGCAAATGAAGAAGATCTATTTCGATTTTTCAATTCCAGTACTTTGGAGAAAATCAAGTAACCATCAACCACCACGATTATTATTTCTGTTTAACAAAAGTTGCAGGATTCAATATGAAAAATCGAAAAAATATTTCTTACGCGAATGTTCCATTGGTTTCCAAACCAGTTCAACGTCCACCAAATGATCCATTATCAGTCATTCCCAGTGCTATGAGCAGTGAGTAGTTTGTATCAGGCTAATGATGAACATCATTTAGCGACTCTAGCTGAGCTCAATGATGTAATTCGGGATTTACATTTAACGAAGCAAGAGGCAGAATTACAAGAGGCAGTTGGGGCAAAAGTAACAATCTATAGAGAGATAAAAGCTAGGAAGCTTGACTGCATATTTTGAAAAGAAACACTCTGTTCTATACTGTGCTGATGCTGATGGTTTATTTCAAAAAATAAACCAGCCGTTTGACAAAACTGAATGAAGTTTATTTATTGATGGCTCTAAATACAGTTCGAAGGCTGTCCTTTTGCATAATGGGAATGAAGAACCACCCATGCCAATTGTTCATGCTGTTAATATAAAGGAAAATTACGAATCAATGACTGAAATTTTGATATTACTCAAATACAATGATAATAAATGGAAGATCTGTGGTAACCTTAAGGCGCGTGATTCAAATTTCTTTGTATGTAATTGTAAATTAATCTGTTTCAGCTCATTGCCTTACTGACTGGTATGCGAAGAGGTTTCATAAAATATTATTGTTTCGTTTGCCTAGGGGATAGTCGCGCTACATGTCATCATTACGTCAGAACAGAGTGGCCAAAAAGAACTGGGTACTCACCAGGAAAACAAAACATTTCAAATAAACCACTAATTGATCCAAATGTCAAGGCTTTGAACAAAATTGGTGCAGCATTTAAATATTAGTTAGCTTGTTTTCCTAAAATTGCACATGCTAAAATCAAAGAAGAAATATTTATTGGCCCTCAGATCAGGAAGCTATTTTGTCTCAAAATCCTTGACAATTTTTTTAAATTAAATCTTGGTGGACACACTCCTCTTGTTCGTCGCTCACCGCACCTACGTTTTGTGAAAAAAAATGTAAATGCCAATGAATGAAATGAAATGCATTTTGAGTGACATTCGTGCACCAAATTCGTGATAATTTTTCAATAATTTAGCAACAATTTGTCGGTATTATTAACTCCTATTGTTCCTAAGAATACTGTTCACAATGCTCTTGAAAGATTTCCAGGCTGCATATTCTTTCTCCAATAAACATTGTGAAA